>JAKUCG020000099.1:0-104494 GCA_022539655.2 Ceriodaphnia dubia
TTATAGTCTTTCTTCAATGTAACGAACACAGGAACTGCCGACCTGTTGATCAATTGCTGAAGCAATGACGGCAACATTCACTTCCATGAAGTTGTGGTTTATCATTTCAAAGATTGACTTTTTCTAGGCTTAACTTGCAATAAAGCGGCTGGTCCCTTATGGAATTTCCTAAGAAACTACCACAAAGCAATACATGATTCCCGGTATTTATTGCAGTTAGAAACTATTAGATTAACTGTTTTCTCTTATCTAACTAATGTACAGTGTTAAATATCTGATTCCCGATCTAATTCAAAGTGAAATTTGTTGGAAACATTCAAGCAGAATTGATTATTTGACAAAAATTGACGAAATTGTACTGTTCTTCAATCAGAAATATCCCCAACTGTGGATCCGTATGGCCCACCTTCTTGCGATCCTAGTGAAGGCTTAGTAGCATTCAGTGAGAGGATTTTCATCCTCTATCATCCCACGCACACCCTACTCGCACAGTTGAAAGTCTTCACAATGTAACATAGTTTCTTGTGATGGTTTAGCCGGTCACCCTAAAGAGTAGTATGAAATATAATTTACAGCACACCAAGTGGTTCTGGACCTCACAAAACTTTTGAAAAAAAAAAAAATGAAATAATGGCCCGTAAGAGGATCGAACTCATGACCTCCGCGTTATTAGCACGGCGCTCTAACCAGCTGAGCTAACAGGCCGTTTCACCACCATAAGATGGCAGTCGTAAGAATGCAAAGTATAATGGGCAAAAGGGAAGTAAAAGTACTTCATAATAGTACGCCCCTGGGTGGGCTCGAACCACCAGCCTTCCGGTAACAGCCCTACAATAACAGCCGAACGCGCTAGCCAATTGCGCCACAGAGGCCCTTCATGTCCTACCGGCCGGTCGGAAACCCGAGAGGTACATTTCCCTTGGAATAACAGTTTTCTTACTACCACCCAAATTGCAGGGATATCTCAGTTTCCCCAGCCTTCCCAGTAGGACAGCCAGTCAGTATGGCCTCTAACGCCCTTAAGACCTTGCAGTAGGGAAGAGCCATCATTATAGTCTTTCTTCAATGTAACGAACACAGGAACTGCCGACCTGTTGATCAATTGCTGAAGCAATGACGGCAACATTCACTTCCATGAAGTTGTGGTTTATCATTTCAAAGATTGACTTTTTCTAGGCTTAACTTGCAATAAAGCGGCTGGTCCCTTATGGAATTTCTAGGAAACTACCACAAAGCAATACATGATTCCCGGTATTTATTGCAGTTAGAAACTATTAGATTAACTGTTTTCTCTTATCTAACTAATGTACAGTGTTAAATATCTGATTCCCGATCTAATTCAAAGTGAAATTTGTTGGAAACATTCAAGCAGAATTGATTATTTGACAAAAATTGACGAAATTGTACTGTTCTTCAATCAGAAATATCCCCAACTGTGGATCCGTATGGCCCACCTTCTTGCGATCCTAGTGAAGGCTTAGTAGCATTCAGTGAGAGGATTTTCATCCTCTATCATCCCACGCACACCCTACTCGCACAGTTGAAAGTCTTCACAATGTAACATAGTTTCTTGTGATGGTTTAGCCGGTCACCCTAAAGAGTAGTATGAAATATAATTTACAGCACACCAAGTGGTTCTGGACCTCACAAAACTTTTGAAAAAAAAAATGAAATAATGGCCCGTAAGAGGATCGAACTCATGACCTCCGCGTTATTAGCACGGCGCTCTAACCAGCTGAGCTAACAGGCCGTTTCACCACCATAAGATGGCAGTCGTAAGAATGCAAAGTATAATGGGCAAAGGGAAGTAAAAGTACTTCATAATAGTACGCCCCTGGGTGGGCTCGAACCACCAGCCTTCCGGTAACAGCCCTACAATAACAGCCGAACGCGCTAGCCAATTGCGCCACAGAGGCCCTTCATGTCCTACCGGCCGGTCGGAAACCCGAGAGGTACATTTCCCTTGGAATAACAGTTTTCTTACTACCACCCAAATTGCAGGGATATCTCAGTTTCCCCAGCCTTCCCAGTAGGACAGCCAGTCAGTATGGCCTCTAACGCCCTTAAGACCTTGCAGTAGGGAAGAGCCATCATTATAGTCTTTCTTCAATGTAACGAACACAGGAACTGCCGACCTGTTGATCAATTGCTGAAGCAATGACGGCAACATTCACTTCCATGAAGTTGTGGTTTATCATTTCAAAGATTGACTTTTTCTAGGCTTAACTTGCAATAAAGCGGCTGGTCCCTTATGGAATTTCCTAGGAAACTACCACAAAGCAATACATGATTCCCGGTATTTATTGCAGTTAGAAACTATTAGATTAACTGTTTTCTCTTATCTAACTAATGTACAGTGTTAAATATCTGATTCCCGATCTAATTCAAAGTGAAATTTGTTGGAAACATTCAAGCAGAATTGATTATTTGACAAAAATTGACGAAATTGTACTGTTCTTCAATCAGAAATATCCCCAACTGTGGATCCGTATGGCCCACCTTCTTGCGATCCTAGTGAAGGCTTAGTAGCATTCAGTGAGAGGATTTTCATCCTCTATCATCCCACGCACACCCTACTCGCACAGTTGAAAGTCTTCACAATGTAACATAGTTTCTTGTGATGGTTTAGCCGGTCACCCTAAAGAGTAGTATGAAATATAATTTACAGCACACCAAGTGGTTCTGGACCTCACAAAACTTTTGAAAAAAAAAATGAAATAATGGCCCGTAAGAGGATCGAACTCATGACCTCCGCGTTATTAGCACGGCGCTCTAACCAGCTGAGCTAACAGGCCGTTTCACCACCATAAGATGGCAGTCGTAAGAATGCAAAGTATAATGGGCAAAAGGGAAGTAAAAGTACTTCATAACAGTACGCCCCTGGGTGGGCTCGAACCACCAGCCTTCCGGTAACAGCCCTACAATAACAGCCGAACGCGCTAGCCAATTGCGCCACAGAGGCCCTTCATGTCCTACCGGCCGGTCGGAAACCCGAGAGGTACATTTCCCTTGGAATAACAGTTTTCTTACTACCACCCAAATTGCAGGGATATCTCAGTTTCCCCAGCCTTCCCAGTAGGACAGCCAGTCAGTATGGCCTCTAACGCCCTTAAGACCTTGCAGTAGGGAAGAGCCATCATTATAGTCTTTCTTCAATGTAACGAACACAGGAACTGCCGACCTGTTGATCAATTGCTGAAGCAATGACGGCAACATTCACTTCCATGAAGTTGTGGTTTATCATTTCAAAGATTGACTTTTTCTAGGCTTAACTTGCAATAAAGCGGCTGGTCCCTTATGGAATTTCCTAGGAAACTACCACAAAGCAATACATGATTCCCGGTATTTATTGCAGTTAGAAACTATTAGATTAACTGTTTTCTCTTATCTAACTAATGTACAGTGTTAAATATCTGATTCCCGATCTAATTCAAAGTGAAATTTGTTGGAAACATTCAAGCAGAATTGATTATTTGACAAAAATTGACGAAATTGTACTGTTCTTCAATCAGAAATATCCCCAACTGTGGATCCGTATGGCCCACCTTCTTGCGATCCTAGTGAAGGCTTAGTAGCATTCAGTGAGAGGATTTTCATCCTCTATCATCCCACGCACACCCTACTCGCACAGTTGAAAGTCTTCACAATGTAACATAGTTTCTTGTGATGGTTTAGCCGGTCACCCTAAAGAGTAGTATGAAATATAATTTACAGCACACCAAGTGGTTCTGGACCTCACAAAACTTTTGAAAAAAAAAATGAAATAATGGCCCGTAAGAGGATCGAACTCATGACCTCCGCGTTATTAGCACGGCGCTCTAACCAGCTGAGCTAACAGGCCGTTTCACCACCATAAGATGGCAGTCGTAAGAATGCAAAGTATAATGGGCAAAAGGGAAGTAAAAGTACTTCATAACAGTACGCCCCTGGGTGGGCTCGAACCACCAGCCTTCCGGTAACAGCCCTACAATAACAGCCGAACGCGCTAGCCAATTGCGCCACAGAGGCCCTTCATGTCCTACCGGCCGGTCGGAAACCCGAGAGGTACATTTCCCTTGGAATAACAGTTTTCTTACTACCACCCAAATTGCAGGGATATCTCAGTTTCCCCAGCCTTCCCAGTAGGACAGCCAGTCAGTATGGCCTCTAACGCCCTTAAGACCTTGCAGTAGGGAAGAGCCATCATTATAGTCTTTCTTCAATGTAACGAACACAGGAACTGCCGACCTGTTGATCAATTGCTGAAGCAATGACGGCAACATTCACTTCCATGAAGTTGTGGTTTATCATTTCAAAGATTGACTTTTTCTAGGCTTAACTTGCAATAAAGCGGCTGGTCCCTTATGGAATTTCCTAGGAAACTACCACAAAGCAATACATGATTCCCGGTATTTATTGCAGTTAGAAACTATTAGATTAACTGTTTTCTCTTATCTAACTAATGTACAGTGTTAAATATCTGATTCCCGATCTAATTCAAAGTGAAATTTGTTGGAAACATTCAAGCAGAATTGATTATTTGACAAAAATTGACGAAATTGTACTGTTCTTCAATCAGAAATATCCCCAACTGTGGATCCGTATGGCCCACCTTCTTGCGATCCTAGTGAAGGCTTAGTAGCATTCAGTGAGAGGATTTTCATCCTCTATCATCCCACGCACACCCTACTCGCACAGTTGAAAGTCTTCACAATGTAACATAGTTTCTTGTGATGGTTTAGCCGGTCACCCTAAAGAGTAGTATGAAATATAATTTACAGCACACCAAGTGGTTCTGGACCTCACAAAACTTTTGAAAAAAAAAATGAAATAATGGCCCGTAAGAGGATCGAACTCATGACCTCCGCGTTATTAGCACGGCGCTCTAACCAGCTGAGCTAACAGGCCGTTTCACCACCATAAGATGGCAGTCGTAAGAATGCAAAGTATAATGGGCAAAAGGGAAGTAAAAGTACTTCATAATAGTACGCCCCTGGGTGGGCTCGAACCACCAGCCTTCCGGTAACAGCCCTACAATAACAGCCGAACGCGCTAGCCAATTGCGCCACAGAGGCCCTTCATGTCCTACCGGCCGGTCGGAAACCCGAGAGGTACATTTCCCTTGGAATAACAGTTTTCTTACTACCACCCAAATTGCAGGGATATCTCAGTTTCCCCAGCCTTCCCAGTAGGACAGCCAGTCAGTATGGCCTCTAACGCCCTTAAGACCTTGCAGTAGGGAAGAGCCATCATTATAGTCTTTCTTCAATGTAACGAACACAGGAACTGCCGACCTGTTGATCAATTGCTGAAGCAATGACGGCAACATTCACTTCCATGAAGTTGTGGTTTATCATTTCAAAGATTGACTTTTTCTAGGCTTAACTTGCAATAAAGCGGCTGGTCCCTTATGGAATTTCCTAGGAAACTACCACAAAGCAATACATGATTCCCGGTATTTATTGCAGTTAGAAACTATTAGATTAACTGTTTTCTCTTATCTAACTAATGTACAGTGTTAAATATCTGATTCCCGATCTAATTCAAAGTGAAATTTGTTGGAAACATTCAAGCAGAATTGATTATTTGACAAAAATTGACGAAATTGTACTGTTCTTCAATCAGAAATATCCCCAACTGTGGATCCGTATGGCCCACCTTCTTGCGATCCTAGTGAAGGCTTAGTAGCATTCAGTGAGAGGATTTTCATCCTCTATCATCCCACGCACACCCTACTCGCACAGTTGAAAGTCTTCACAATGTAACATAGTTTCTTGTGATGGTTTAGCCGGTCACCCTAAAGAGTAGTATGAAATATAATTTACAGCACACCAAGTGGTTCTGGACCTCACAAAACTTTTGAAAAAAAAAAAAATGAAATAATGGCCCGTAAGAGGATCGAACTCATGACCTCCGCGTTATTAGCACGGCGCTCTAACCAGCTGAGCTAACAGGCCGTTTCACCACCATAAGATGGCAGTCGTAAGAATGCAAAGTATAATGGGCAAAAGGGAAGTAAAAGTACTTCATAATAGTACGCCCCTGGGTGGGCTCGAACCACCAGCCTTCCGGTAACAGCCCTACAATAACAGCCGAACGCGCTAGCCAATTGCGCCACAGAGGCCCTTCATGTCCTACCGGCCGGTCGGAAACCCGAGAGGTACATTTCCCTTGGAATAACAGTTTTCTTACTACCACCCAAATTGCAGGGATATCTCAGTTTCCCCAGCCTTCCCAGTAGGACAGCCAGTCAGTATGGCCTCTAACGCCCTTAAGACCTTGCAGTAGGGAAGAGCCATCATTATAGTCTTTCTTCAATGTAACGAACACAGGAACTGCCGACCTGTTGATCAATTGCTGAAGCAATGACGGCAACATTCACTTCCATGAAGTTGTGGTTTATCATTTCAAAGATTGACTTTTTCTAGGCTTAACTTGCAATAAAGCGGCTGGTCCCTTATGGAATTTCCTAGGAAACTACCACAAAGCAATACATGATTCCCGGTATTTATTGCAGTTAGAAACTATTAGATTAACTGTTTTCTCTTATCTAACTAATGTACAGTGTTAAATATCTGATTCCCGATCTAATTCAAAGTGAAATTTGTTGGAAACATTCAAGCAGAATTGATTATTTGACAAAAATTGACGAAATTGTACTGTTCTTCAATCAGAAATATCCCCAACTGTGGATCCGTATGGCCCACCTTCTTGCGATCCTAGTGAAGGCTTAGTAGCATTCAGTGAGAGGATTTTCATCCTCTATCATCCCACGCACACCCTACTCGCACAGTTGAAAGTCTTCACAATGTAACATAGTTTCTTGTGATGGTTTAGCCGGTCACCCTAAAGAGTAGTATGAAATATAATTTACAGCACACCAAGTGGTTCTGGACCTCACAAAACTTTTGAAAAAAAAAATGAAATAATGGCCCGTAAGAGGATCGAACTCATGACCTCCGCGTTATTAGCACGGCGCTCTAACCAGCTGAGCTAACAGGCCGTTTCACCACCATAAGATGGCAGTCGTAAGAATGCAAAGTATAATGGGCAAAAGGGAAGTAAAAGTACTTCATAATAGTACGCCCCTGGGTGGGCTCGAACCACCAGCCTTCCGGTAACAGCCCTACAATAACAGCCGAACGCGCTAGCCAATTGCGCCACAGAGGCCCTTCATGTCCTACCGGCCGGTCGGAAACCCGAGAGGTACATTTCCCTTGGAATAACAGTTTTCTTACTACCACCCAAATTGCAGGGATATCTCAGTTTCCCCAGCCTTCCCAGTAGGACAGCCAGTCAGTATGGCCTCTAACGCCCTTAAGACCTTGCAGTAGGGAAGAGCCATCATTATAGTCTTTCTTCAATGTAACGAACACAGGAACTGCCGACCTGTTGATCAATTGCTGAAGCAATGACGGCAACATTCACTTCCATGAAGTTGTGGTTTATCATTTCAAAGATTGACTTTTTCTAGGCTTAACTTGCAATAAAGCGGCTGGTCCCTTATGGAATTTCCTAGGAAACTACCACAAAGCAATACATGATTCCCGGTATTTATTGCAGTTAGAAACTATTAGATTAACTGTTTTCTCTTATCTAACTAATGTACAGTGTTAAATATCTGATTCCCGATCTAATTCAAAGTGAAATTTGTTGGAAACATTCAAGCAGAATTGATTATTTGACAAAAATTGACGAAATTGTACTGTTCTTCAATCAGAAATATCCCCAACTGTGGATCCGTATGGCCCACCTTCTTGCGATCCTAGTGAAGGCTTAGTAGCATTCAGTGAGAGGATTTTCATCCTCTATCATCCCACGCACACCCTACTCGCACAGTTGAAAGTCTTCACAATGTAACATAGTTTCTTGTGATGGTTTAGCCGGTCACCCTAAAGAGTAGTATGAAATATAATTTACAGCACACCAAGTGGTTCTGGACCTCACAAAACTTTTGAAAAAAAAAATGAAATAATGGCCCGTAAGAGGATCGAACTCATGACCTCCGCGTTATTAGCACGGCGCTCTAACCAGCTGAGCTAACAGGCCGTTTCACCACCATAAGATGGCAGTCGTAAGAATGCAAAGTATAATGGGCAAAAGGGAAGTAAAAGTACTTCATAATAGTACGCCCCTGGGTGGGCTCGAACCACCAGCCTTCCGGTAACAGCCCTACAATAACAGCCGAACGCGCTAGCCAATTGCGCCACAGAGGCCCTTCATGTCCTACCGGCCGGTCGGAAACCCGAGAGGTACATTTCCCTTGGAATAACAGTTTTCTTACTACCACCCAAATTGCAGGGATATCTCAGTTTCCCCAGCCTTCCCAGTAGGACAGCCAGTCAGTATGGCCTCTAACGCCCTTAAGACCTTGCAGTAGGGAAGAGCCATCATTATAGTCTTTCTTCAATGTAACGAACACAGGAACTGCCGACCTGTTGATCAATTGCTGAAGCAATGACGGCAACATTCACTTCCATGAAGTTGTGGTTTATCATTTCAAAGATTGACTTTTTCTAGGCTTAACTTGCAATAAAGCGGCTGGTCCCTTATGGAATTTCCTAGGAAACTACCACAAAGCAATACATGATTCCCGGTATTTATTGCAGTTAGAAACTATTAGATTAACTGTTTTCTCTTATCTAACTAATGTACAGTGTTAAATATCTGATTCCCGATCTAATTCAAAGTGAAATTTGTTGGAAACATTCAAGCAGAATTGATTATTTGACAAAAATTGACGAAATTGTACTGTTCTTCAATCAGAAATATCCCCAACTGTGGATCCGTATGGCCCACCTTCTTGCGATCCTAGTGAAGGCTTAGTAGCATTCAGTGAGAGGATTTTCATCCTCTATCATCCCACGCACACCCTACTCGCACAGTTGAAAGTCTTCACAATGTAACATAGTTTCTTGTGATGGTTTAGCCGGTCACCCTAAAGAGTAGTATGAAATATAATTTACAGCACACCAAGTGGTTCTGGACCTCACAAAACTTTTGAAAAAAAAAATGAAATAATGGCCCGTAAGAGGATCGAACTCATGACCTCCGCGTTATTAGCACGGCGCTCTAACCAGCTGAGCTAACAGGCCGTTTCACCACCATAAGATGGCAGTCGTAAGAATGCAAAGTATAATGGGCAAAAGGGAAGTAAAAGTACTTCATAATAGTACGCCCCTGGGTGGGCTCGAACCACCAGCCTTCCGGTAACAGCCCTACAATAACAGCCGAACGCGCTAGCCAATTGCGCCACAGAGGCCCTTCATGTCCTACCGGCCGGTCGGAAACCCGAGAGGTACATTTCCCTTGGAATAACAGTTTTCTTACTACCACCCAAATTGCAGGGATATCTCAGTTTCCCCAGCCTTCCCAGTAGGACAGCCAGTCAGTATGGCCTCTAACGCCCTTAAGACCTTGCAGTAGGGAAGAGCCATCATTATAGTCTTTCTTCAATGTAACGAACACAGGAACTGCCGACCTGTTGATCAATTGCTGAAGCAATGACGGCAACATTCACTTCCATGAAGTTGTGGTTTATCATTTCAAAGATTGACTTTTTCTAGGCTTAACTTGCAATAAAGCGGCTGGTCCCTTATGGAATTTCCTAGGAAACTACCACAAAGCAATACATGATTCCCGGTATTTATTGCAGTTAGAAACTATTAGATTAACTGTTTTCTCTTATCTAACTAATGTACAGTGTTAAATATCTGATTCCCGATCTAATTCAAAGTGAAATTTGTTGGAAACATTCAAGCAGAATTGATTATTTGACAAAAATTGACGAAATTGTACTGTTCTTCAATCAGAAATATCCCCAACTGTGGATCCGTATGGCCCACCTTCTTGCGATCCTAGTGAAGGCTTAGTAGCATTCAGTGAGAGGATTTTCATCCTCTATCATCCCACGCACACCCTACTCGCACAGTTGAAAGTCTTCACAATGTAACATAGTTTCTTGTGATGGTTTAGCCGGTCACCCTAAAGAGTAGTATGAAATATAATTTACAGCACACCAAGTGGTTCTGGACCTCACAAAACTTTTGAAAAAAAAATGAAATAATGGCCCGTAAGAGGATCGAACTCATGACCTCCGCGTTATTAGCACGGCGCTCTAACCAGCTGAGCTAACAGGCCGTTTCACCACCATAAGATGGCAGTCGTAAGAATGCAAAGTATAATGGGCAAAAGGGAAGTAAA
This sequence comes from Ceriodaphnia dubia, assembly GCA_022539655.2. NCBI lineage: Eukaryota > Metazoa > Arthropoda > Branchiopoda > Diplostraca > Daphniidae > Ceriodaphnia > Ceriodaphnia dubia. Next base: position 10,183 of record JAKUCG020000099.1, read on the forward strand.
AGTACTTCATAATAGTACGCCCCTGGGTGGGCTCGAACCACCAGCCTTCCGGTAACAGCCCTACAATAACAGCCGAACGCGCTAGCCAATTGCGCCACAGAGGCCCTTCATGTCCTACCGGCCGGTCGGAAACCCGAGAGGTACATTTCCCTTGGAATAACAGTTTTCTTACTACCACCCAAATTGCAGGGATATCTCAGTTTCCCCAGCCTTCCCAGTAGGACAGCCAGTCAGTATGGCCTCTAACGCCCTTAAGACCTTGCAGTAGGGAAGAGCCATCATTATAGTCTTTCTTCAATGTAACGAACACAGGAACTGCCGACCTGTTGATCAATTGCTGAAGCAATGACGGCAACATTCACTTCCATGAAGTTGTGGTTTATCATTTCAAAGATTGACTTTTTCTAGGCTTAACTTGCAATAAAGCGGCTGGTCCCTTATGGAATTTCCTAGGAAACTACCACAAAGCAATACATGATTCCCGGTATTTATTGCAGTTAGAAACTATTAGATTAACTGTTTTCTCTTATCTAACTAATGTACAGTGTTAAATATCTGATTCCCGATCTAATTCAAAGTGAAATTTGTTGGAAACATTCAAGCAGAATTGATTATTTGACAAAAATTGACGAAATTGTACTGTTCTTCAATCAGAAATATCCCCAACTGTGGATCCGTATGGCCCACCTTCTTGCGATCCTAGTGAAGGCTTAGTAGCATTCAGTGAGAGGATTTTCATCCTCTATCATCCCACGCACACCCTACTCGCACAGTTGAAAGTCTTCACAATGTAACATAGTTTCTTGTGATGGTTTAGCCGGTCACCCTAAAGAGTAGTATGAAATATAATTTACAGCACACCAAGTGGTTCTGGACCTCACAAAACTTTTGAAAAAAAAAATGAAATAATGGCCCGTAAGAGGATCGAACTCATGACCTCCGCGTTATTAGCACGGCGCTCTAACCAGCTGAGCTAACAGGCCGTTTCACCACCATAAGATGGCAGTCGTAAGAATGCAAAGTATAATGGGCAAAAGGGAAGTAAAAGTACTTCATAATAGTACGCCCCTGGGTGGGCTCGAACCACCAGCCTTCCGGTAACAGCCCTACAATAACAGCCGAACGCGCTAGCCAATTGCGCCACAGAGGCCCTTCATGTCCTACCGGCCGGTCGGAAACCCGAGAGGTACATTTCCCTTGGAATAACAGTTTTCTTACTACCACCCAAATTGCAGGGATATCTCAGTTTCCCCAGCCTTCCCAGTAGGACAGCCAGTCAGTATGGCCTCTAACGCCCTTAAGACCTTGCAGTAGGGAAGAGCCATCATTATAGTCTTTCTTCAATGTAACGAACACAGGAACTGCCGACCTGTTGATCAATTGCTGAAGCAATGACGGCAACATTCACTTCCATGAAGTTGTGGTTTATCATTTCAAAGATTGACTTTTTCTAGGCTTAACTTGCAATAAAGCGGCTGGTCCCTTATGGAATTTCCTAGGAAACTACCACAAAGCAATACATGATTCCCGGTATTTATTGCAGTTAGAAACTATTAGATTAACTGTTTTCTCTTATCTAACTAATGTACAGTGTTAAATATCTGATTCCCGATCTAATTCAAAGTGAAATTTGTTGGAAACATTCAAGCAGAATTGATTATTTGACAAAAATTGACGAAATTGTACTGTTCTTCAATCAGAAATATCCCCAACTGTGGATCCGTATGGCCCACCTTCTTGCGATCCTAGTGAAGGCTTAGTAGCATTCAGTGAGAGGATTTTCATCCTCTATCATCCCACGCACACCCTACTCGCACAGTTGAAAGTCTTCACAATGTAACATAGTTTCTTGTGATGGTTTAGCCGGTCACCCTAAAGAGTAGTATGAAATATAATTTACAGCACACCAAGTGGTTCTGGACCTCACAAAACTTTTGAAAAAAAAAATGAAATAATGGCCCGTAAGAGGATCGAACTCATGACCTCCGCGTTATTAGCACGGCGCTCTAACCAGCTGAGCTAACAGGCCGTTTCACCACCATAAGATGGCAGTCGTAAGAATGCAAAGTATAATGGGCAAAAGGGAAGTAAAAGTACTTCATAATAGTACGCCCCTGGGTGGGCTCGAACCACCAGCCTTCCGGTAACAGCCCTACAATAACAGCCGAACGCGCTAGCCAATTGCGCCACAGAGGCCCTTCATGTCCTACCGGCCGGTCGGAAACCCGAGAGGTACATTTCCCTTGGAATAACAGTTTTCTTACTACCACCCAAATTGCAGGGATATCTCAGTTTCCCCAGCCTTCCCAGTAGGACAGCCAGTCAGTATGGCCTCTAACGCCCTTAAGACCTTGCAGTAGGGAAGAGCCATCATTATAGTCTTTCTTCAATGTAACGAACACAGGAACTGCCGACCTGTTGATCAATTGCTGAAGCAATGACGGCAACATTCACTTCCATGAAGTTGTGGTTTATCATTTCAAAGATTGACTTTTTCTAGGCTTAACTTGCAATAAAGCGGCTGGTCCCTTATGGAATTTCCTAGGAAACTACCACAAAGCAATACATGATTCCCGGTATTTATTGCAGTTAGAAACTATTAGATTAACTGTTTTCTCTTATCTAACTAATGTACAGTGTTAAATATCTGATTCCCGATCTAATTCAAAGTGAAATTTGTTGGAAACATTCAAGCAGAATTGATTATTTGACAAAAATTGACGAAATTGTACTGTTCTTCAATCAGAAATATCCCCAACTGTGGATCCGTATGGCCCACCTTCTTGCGATCCTAGTGAAGGCTTAGTAGCATTCAGTGAGAGGATTTTCATCCTCTATCATCCCACGCACACCCTACTCGCACAGTTGAAAGTCTTCACAATGTAACATAGTTTCTTGTGATGGTTTAGCCGGTCACCCTAAAGAGTAGTATGAAATATAATTTACAGCACACCAAGTGGTTCTGGACCTCACAAAACTTTTGAAAAAAAAAATGAAATAATGGCCCGCTTCTTCTTCTTCTTCTTCTTCTTCTTCTTCTTCTTCTTCTTCTTCTTCTTCTTCTTCTTCTTCTTCTTCTTCTTCTTCTTCTTCTTCTTCTTCTTCTTCTTCTTCTTCTTCTTCTTCTTCTTCTTCTTCTTCTTCTTCTTCTTCTTCTTCTTCTTCTTCTTCTTCTTCTTCTTCTTCTTCTTCTTCTTCTTCTTCTTCTTCTTCTTCTTCTTCTTCTTCTTCTTCTTCTTCTTCTTCTTCTTCTTCTTCTTCTTCTTCTTCTTCTTCTTCTTCTTCTTCTTCTTCTTCTTCTTCTTCTTCTTCTTCTTCTTCTTCTTCTTCTTCTTCTTCTTCTTCTTCTTCTTCTTCTTCTTCTTCTTCTTCTTCTTCTTCTTCTTCTTCTTCTTCTTCTTCTTCTTCTTCTTCTTCTTCTTCTTCTTCTTCTTCTTCTTCTTCTTCTTCTTCTTCTTCTTCTTCTTCTTCTTCTTCTTCTTCTTCTTCTTCTTCTTCTTCTTCTTCTTCTTCTTCTTCTTCTTCTTCTTCTTCTTCTTCTTCTTCTTCTTCTTCTTCTTCTTCTTCTTCTTCTTCTTCTTCTTCTTCTTCTTCTTCTTCTTCTTCTTCTTCTTCTTCTTCTTCTTCTTCTTCTTCTTCTTCTTCTTCTTCTTCTTCTTCTTCTTCTTCTTCTTCTTCTTCTTCTTCTTCTTCTTCTTCTTCTTCTTCTTCTTCTTCTTCTTCTTCTTCTTCTTCTTCTTCTTCTTCTTCTTCTTCTTCTTCTTCTTCTTCTTCTTCTTCTTCTTCTTCTTCTTCTTCTTCTTCTTCTTCTTCTTCTTCTTCTTTTCTTCTTCTTCTTCTTCTTCTTCTTCTTCTTCTTCTTCTTCTTCTTCTTCTTCTTCTTCTTCTTCTTCTTCTTCTTCTTCTTCTTCTTCTTCTTCTTCTTCTTCTTCTTCTTCTTCTTCTTCTTCTTCTTCTTCTTCTTCTTCTTCTTCTTCTTCTTCTTCTTCTTCTTCTTCTTCTTCTTCTTCTTCTTCTTCTTCTTCTTCTTCTTCTTCTTCTTCTTAGAACGTAAGGTTGGCTCGCCAATTGTAACACGTCGTCGCACCGTGTTATTAAAAATGAAGAGACGCGTAGGCTTCCGAAGGGGGCCGCAAGTGGGATAGAGTTTATTACTGAACTTAAGCTAGACACTACAAGAGAGGGAAACTGGGGAGATAGAGAAGCTTACATTACCGACCGCAGGAGTACAGCGCGGGATCGAGGCCGCCAGTGGACTGACTACAAGGGAAAAGGCTACAGCTTTTATACACGTCTTGTACGTGTCAATCGCTGCGTTTTAATTGATGAATCATAGGTGCTAGAATAGCGCGCCAACTGGTGGTCCAGTTCCGGTCCGGCCGTAAGTTGTGGTTCCGCGCTGCCCGGAAGAAATTTATGAGCGGCAGCGGGAAGCGGGACGCGGGACTTGGAGCGAGGAAAGTGGAGTGCAGGGCGCGAAAGGGCTGACTCTGTTAGGCGTTAGAGGCCATACTGACTGGCTGTCCTACTGGGAAGGCTGGGGAAACTGAGATATCCCTGCAATTTTGGTGGTAGTAAAAAACTGTTATTCCAAGGGAAATGTACCTCTCAGGGGCGTACTATTATGAAGTACATTTACTTCCCTTTTGCCCATTATACTTTGCATTCTTACGACTGCCATCTTATGGTGGTGAAACGGCCTGTTAGCTCAGCTGGTTAGAGCGCCGTGCGCCGTTGAAGATCGGTACAATTTCGTAAATTTTTAATTATCGATAGTAAATAAGTTTTGTTTTTTGATTGAAAACAGTTTTTGTTTAGATATTTTGGGCCAACAGAGGTAAATCCCACCAGGGAATAGGTGTTGCTGGGCAAACGCCAACCATGAAATAAGCCAACATTTTTTCGATTATTCTCCCATTGTTTCGCAGTCACCTACTCTGCAGGTATCACCAACACAAGCATCATCATCTCGGTGACTTGCATCGCGGTATTGATGTTGTTATCTTTAAGACATGTGCCCAGTATATATTTTTCTTTGCGCTATAACGTCTCGGTCGCTTTCCCCAATGAGAAGATATGATTCGATTCATCGTCTCAAGTTATATTTGTGCGCCTAATTAACTTAAGTTAACCGTCTCGCTTTAAAACCTATTCTGAAAGATTCCGCATCTAATGCAATTTATTTTATTTCGCTAACTCTTGTAGTTTCTGAGAAAAACGTGGACAAACAACCATACATACATTGACTTTTATATGTATAGACAGTACTAAACGAAAAGCATTTAGGCGCGCGGAACATGGATGAGTTTCTCAGATGGAAAGCCCGTCTGCTGATGCACGCGCGTGCCTCAAGTCTATGGAAACCCAACGGCCGCAGAAAAGCGATTATAGCCGCGCGACAATTATTCTGATACGCATCATGAATCACGTAAGCCTAATTTTAAAAAGCGGGTTGTCATGATTAGAGGCTTGGGGGAGAACTGTTTCATTTTCATTAGCAAAACAGATATCTTCAATTGCCGCGGACAATTATTTGTGCGCATCATGAATCAGTGATTTTAAAAAGCGGTTGTCATGATTGATAGAACTTCATAAATAATGGATATATGGTGCTAGAAGATCGATAAGAAACGACGAATCTGTGAAATCCCCGTTTGTTCATATTGATGCTGGATAGCTAATACCCAGATAGAAACTACAGTAGCATTTGTGGCATCCTTCCACCAAAAAATCAAGATTAAAAAAAGAAAGAGAGAGAAAGTAGGCTATGACTATTCTCTGTACGATACTAACAATGTGATGGAAGGATAACTATTGATGTAAATTTTGCCACACTTTTCTCGGTGATGGGGAGAGACATCGACTTATCTGTCAATACATTCGTCTTGGTATCATTGGAAGAAAAAAGATAGTGATTTATCAATAACTAATAAACTCAAGAAAACCTGAAAGCCCCTGTAAAGCTTCCTAGCCATCTCCCGTCTCGGTAATCGTCAGTACTCTTCTTGAAGGCGTTTTCGAGAAAGAGACACAAATTAAGGCCAATTGAAAGTTGGCAGTTCGGAGTATTCCGGTAGTCGACCAACAAATTCCCTATGGGCAATCGCCATCGCGTAGGCTATTTGCTTATCTAGGCTACAATTGCTCCAATTTCAGCGGCTGAATTTTTAGAATGAACTGGCAACAAGTCATAACTACTTATGTTAAAGGAAGGAGATAAAGAGGCTAAATTCATGAGCGAACCAACGTCGTTTTTTTCGCTATCTCATAGTTTCTTATCATAAAAACGAGGCATTATATCTGGACAAAAAGATACTTTCCATTTTGGATGGCTTTTTGATGTCATGATTACGAACAGCAGCAAAGTTATGAGACGGAAGACGCTAACGACATCCCTTATATTTGCCGCGTTAGCTAAAAAAAAGAACATAAAAGACGTTTTACGTACGTACACCACGTAGTTATAAGCGCTATTTTCACCCTTCAGTTACAGCTAAAGTTTGGATGTCAACAATTTCATCAGTTCTGGACGGACAATTTTGCCCAAATCATTGCGGGGGATTTTGTCGATGAAGCGGATACCTCCGCGCAATTTCTCCTCGTCCATGACTTTTCCTGAATTCGGAATTGAAGAGATAACATTGAAGACAAACCGCGTTATCAGAGTCAATTATGTTTTACCGTTGGTGTAGGCGACCAACTCATCGGCTGTGACATTTTGCCCGGGAACTAAAACGACAAAGGCCAACGGGCGCTCGCCGTCGATATCGTGAGGCAATCCGACGACGGCTACGTCCTGAATGGCTGGATGTGTCATCATATACTTTTCCACATTAGTCGGCACCACCTACAAACAAAACTCTTTAATTTATTAGCGAATCCAGAAATAATCACAAATGATGGTTACGTGGATGTTGCGATACTTGACGAGTTCCTTGTAGCGTCCGATGACAAAGACATTTTCGTTCACGTCATAATAACCTTTGTCGCCCATATAAGCCCATCCATCGCGCATGAAATCTGCCGTTTCCTGTTCACAACATTAAATTAGTGCTCGTCCACTAACAAGTTGTTCGGCGTTTTTTATGCCTTTGGCCTGTTGAGGTATTCCTTGAGCATGAACGGCGACTGGACGCAAATTTCTCCCACTTGATTGGGGCCGAGTTTCTCTCCAGTCTCGACATCGACGATCTGAACAGTAAACAAGTAACGATGAATATAACTAATTAAACAGACATAAGGGGCTTGAAAAGATCGGCTGATGTACTTTGAGTTTGCAATGGGAGCCCACTCTGCCGACGGATCCAAAAATGTGCCCTGATGTCCACAATTGAGTTCAAGTCATGAGAAAAACAAGCGTCTGTGTTTGTCTGAAAATCGGGTAAATACTTTCGATGGCTTTGGCTTTGTCGATCGACGCCATTTCCGACGGAGCCAACGGGCGATTTTGGCATATCAGTCCGGTCTCGCTCATTCCGTAAACCTAAATGGCGTCACACTCGCAAGGTTAGGTGTCTACACAGCAGGTATTACCGAATTTCTTTTTTGTTACGTTGTCGAGGAGAAACATGCCGGGCAATTTGTCGAATATCTCCCGTTCGTAAATGGACGAAACGGACGAGCCCATCACGGAGACGCTCATGACGCTCGACAGGTCGTAACGATCCAAATGGTGATAGCGACAAATCCAGGCGATGTGAGCAGGGAACAGACTGACCGCTAGTGGCTTCAATTAAATGAATATGAAGATGCTGTGTCCACGCTCCACGGCCATCGTCGTTTATTTGGAGCGACTTACCTGGATGCGATCGATGGCCGACAGTAAATTCTCTTCGGTAAATTCCGACATGCAGTAGAGGTCGAAATGAGCCAGCGACGTCGACATGGCCATGGAGAAGCCCCCAGTGTTGTTCATGGGATTGACAAACAGGAATTTGAATCCGCTCATATTGGCCGATATCCTACGCAAAAGGCCCAATTTGAGTTCGTTTTCGATAGTCGCCAGGATCTTTTGACTTACTTGCGACAGGAAAAGGATCCAACGACGGACCGGTGTGTTAAAACGATGCATTTGGCCAATCCAGTCGTACCGCTCGTATAGGCCAGCCATGCGGCCGAGTTCAAATCTACATCGTCTAAATTTTCAGGACATTCTGTTCCTCACAAAATGTCGAGTTTAGTCAAATTTCGATTTACGAAATGAACTGAAATATCTAATACCATCTCCGGGGTCTTGTAACAAGCTATCGAACGGCGTACAACCATCCACTGGCTTGTCTCCGATGACAAACACTTCTCGTACAAAGCCCAGTTCTTTGACGACGTCCACAATTCGACCGGCTCGTTCGTAGTCCGTCAAGACAAACTTACAGCCAACTTCCTTCATTCGCATCTCAATGACGCCTGAAAGTCGAGTTCCGATTCAGTGGACTCTAGTAGAGCTGAAATTAGGTTGATTGATGATTACCTTTGGGTAGGCTGACGCCGAGACAAGCCTGGAACTCGATAAAGTTGGAGCCGATGACTACCACAGTGTCGCCCGTTTTCAATCCTCTTTTACGCAATCCAGACGCTACCGATCTGACGCCGGCTAGCAACTGTCCGTAAGTCATCGACTTGCCCGTCGAGATGTCCGTCTTTGTATTCATGAAGAATGAAATCGCTGAAGCAGGAAAACAAAGGAGAATTAGCACTTACCAGCCACTTTCCGTCTCCTTGTTCTTGAACATTTCTGCGGATGGTGTTTTCGATAAAGATGCCCAACGGAACACGGGGGATTGTGAATCCATCTGCAGTGTCTCCTCCAACAATTTCCCTGTCGACTACCGTCATCGTTACGTAGTTTACTGTTTAATTAATCTTGTCAGTTTCCACAGCGACTACTGGCAACAAAACAGCTGATTTGAATGAAAATAAAAATAGAAAGGGACCTTGAGACGTTGAGAGTGAAACCACGGTGAAACGAAGGTCGTTTTTTTATCTTCTTTATGGGCGGGGCAACATATCTTACTCGTACGTTTCCACACCAATCTCGGCGGGACTTGCCATTCATTCAAATATCGAAATTTTTTTTTTTATTATTCTCCTGCAGTAGTTATACAGTATACTAACTGTTTCAGAGAAGGAGGGAAGTAGCAAAAAGAGTTTCCATGAATGGATGCATAAAGGGTTTGTTACTAAAATATTTAGCAAGTCGCTTAAGAAGAGCGATCGATATTGGCTTTGTTCACGCCAAATCGGAATGGTAGGCCTATGGGCGTAACGGCCAATCATCAAGCAAGGTCGATCGAGTTGTGACGGACGCTGCGGCATGTAGAAAAATCTTGTTGAAGACTTGAAGGTAATACGCTGCAATTGGTGGTGGTTTTCTTGCGCTTGACGTTCGTGAAAAATTTATTTCAACTTGATTTGCGATTTCACCCGATTTCACCGTTACTTGTACCTTGGTCGATTTCGCCTTGTTTACTAATTTAGCAAAATCCTTTTCTGGTCGAAGGGCCTCGGTGAGACTGATGCATTTATTTACATTTTGAAGTTGGTACGTATCAGATGTTAGTAGCAGGTTAGTAGTACCGTACCGCACTTGAGATACGCATCACGTAATAAGAGTCATATGCACAGCAGCTCTTATACTGACACTATTTACTTTTACCCTTCGTTATTTCCAGCATCTTCATGTGTATTTTGTAAGGAAAGGAGGGACTCGTGTCAACAGGAAACGCCCCTCTCCCGTTTTTGCATCCAAACTCTGAGAGGGTACCGTACTTTCGTCGTCGTCCAGCAAATTAACGTTTTTCCCTGCTTATTTCTAGCATTGCAAAAGATGAGTCACGACCACGATCTTGTGTTGGTGGGATCTGATCTTGTGTCCAAAACATTGATGAGGCCTCATGTCGAGGACATCCGCACTTCTGCAATCTTCAAAACAGAACAACTCACAAAAGTATGCAGTTCTTTCTCACTCACTTGAGTAATGACTGCTGCCGGTCGATATCATTACGAACTGGATTTTGCTGTTCAGTTTGACAACGTTTCGTGAACCATTTAAAGCAGTCTCGACAATGTCAACATTGATAAGATGACGAAAATGGTTATATTGCTGCAAATTGCTTGGCAAAAATCATTGGGATAATTCATGTTTAGAACGCCTTCTACCGTTCTTTCACTACCAGATGTGGGGCTTGAACCCACGACCCCATTCGGGGACCAGATCTTAAGTCTGGCGCCTTAACCACTCGGCCAACCTGGTTAGATAAGATTGTTTAACTATAGTGGAAGATCAATCAAGAAACGAAAGGTGGTCGTGTTAAAATGAAACGCGCAGTTCATGGCCTGCTTTCTCTTGGCTTCATTTTCGTATGTGAATTGCTCATTCCTTTCAGCTTAGAAATTTGTAAGGTCCGTTTGTCACCGACTTCTATACTACTAAATTGGTATCCGGTAGCCTAATAACGCTTTGGGAATTCAAAATTCAACAACAAACGCCAAACAATCTGTTTGGCGGGCTCGCTGCGTCTTCAATTTGTGTTTTTAAATTTAGAGATTCGTTTACATTGAATTACCCTCCAACTTCCCAGCACAATGCCTTGGACCTGATTCGCCAGGTCGGCCAATTTTAAATAAGCCGGCCAATCCAAAATATTTGGATGTATAGATTTTTCCGTCTGTAGTCTACTAGTCTGTCGACAACTTGCCTGGGAAGTCTTTACTTCATAATAACTTGCATGAATTGTGGACGGTAGTATTAGATCCTTTTAATTTTGTTTCTTTTATAAAGGGGACAGCGCGAACGCAGTCCCCCACTACCAAAAATTGTACTCCCGAGTTAATCGCATTTGGATTAATCGCAAGGGTCAGCCCATCCGCAGTGCAATGGTAGGGCCTCACCCTGGAGGAACCACCTTAATGATCATGGTTGCCTCTGAGCCAGGTAAGTATGATTTGTAATGCTTTTACCACCCTTTTTGAAATTTCTGCTAAGAAAATAGGCAACTAGTATTGAATTCGTACATTAACAAATATTTGAAAAGATTTAGTAAATCTTATGAAATGAGGAATAAAACGAATATTTTAAAATTTCTAGTGGCATCAAAGTTCTCTATAAGAAATATTTAAACATTTTAGAAATTTAATAATATTCTAAGATATTAGTACACCCATCATTTATCAATAACAATGGTTCTAGTTTTTTCCCATCAGGGTTTTTTAACATGTTTGTCAGTCATCATTCACTCGTCGCTGAGTGATAAATGAGTTGCTCTAAAGACTGACAGTTAGCCACCGATAGCAACTATTTCAATTGAAAAAATATACACCGTGACATAAACAGTTGGTTTTCCGATAGCTGTGAACGCCTTTGTTGTCAAACACGTAGTATATACGACAGAGACGACGAAGTTTCTGCATCGATCTGAGCCTATTTGCGGTACGGTACCGCATAATTTTTAATTCGCGATCATCCCATTTACTCAAAGGTGTAATAGATAATGCAGATATTCTTGTGAAACGTAAGAGACTTGGCTTTGGCTTTGGTACTACTCCGAAGTTATCCAAGATTAATTGATTACAAGTAAAGTCTCTACCAAGTAACGACAAGTCTCAATTGGGGCGTTTAACAGGCACTGGGCACGGCCGTTTGGAATTAATTGCGCGGAAGAATTGAGATGAACGGAGATGGAGCTCGAATCATCGCTCTCGAAAATAACTTACACTTTTAGCCACGTTTTTTGTTTTCCGAATCAATGCTACATAATACCTAAGGTATTAACCAGACGAATGGTGAATATGGATTAGGATATTTATGCCAGGCGAACGCATGCAATCAGTATTCCTCAGCTCAACAAGTTATTCAAATACTTACGGCCTTTTCATCGTTCAAACGAATTTGTCGGGTTATAACAGACTAGAAACCAACACCCTAATCCGCCCGTAGGTATTAGTCTCGACTCTCGAACCACCAAACTTCCGGTTAACAAGTCGAACGCGCTAGTGAGTATTTTTGCTGGTCCTGGTGGTGCTGGTAAATTGGGCTGCGTTTGTTCGACGAGTCATGCAGTGTACCGGTAAGACTGATGTTTTTATTAACATTTTGAAGCCAGTTGCAGATTTTAGTATCACACTATAAATACTATGCAAGAGTCATACATACAGAAGCTTTTTTAATGACACAATTTAATATTTAGTTCGTTACGCGGCGCTACGGGATTTGATTGGACATTTTCTTCAAGGCTCGTGAACTTACGGATGGATCCCCCGATCCCCCGCAAACCATAGTTCTTTGCATGTTCAGTAGTGATTGGGCAGCTTTGTAAAGACCATTGTGCATAATATACAAACACATGCATATTTATTTACCTATGTTTGAATTGACGATGCTGTTATTAAATAACCATTAGCATTAAGAGTGGTTCGTTGCCCTCATTTTTTCTACAAAAGAACACTTAATATTTTTTGTGTGACCCAAATGGAGGCAGTCGAGTTCACAATGAAATTTAACCTGTAATTACAGTAACAGCTCAATAATCTTGATTGAGACAGAAGTTTTCAAGTGTTTTAAACATTCCTATATGATTTTAACTGTTGTCTGTATTACTTCAGAATTCGCAAGTAACATTCAAAACGAACATTTCAACACGTTATCAGTTGTTAGATATAATGTAACAAATAAAAACACTGAGCTTCCTATTTTTCTAAAAAAAAAAAAAAAACCCCAACCATCGCGCCAAACAAGAGACCGCGATAACTCCATGTTCCAAATCAAAAACGAAATAAGAATATAATTGTTAGTCAAACCAAATCAAAACTCCTACATAAGTTATTTTTCAGTACTAAGAGGTTTCAGTAAGGGTTTCAGCGCAGACAGCAACAAGAAGAATTCATGAAAGCTGCCCATGGTCATGCGCCAATATGAGCGGTCAAATTTGTCGACGGCGCCATCGCCCGACTGTCGATTTGAGCAGAAAAATCCCGGGCTGTTGAACTTGTGAACCGGCTGTCCGATTTCGTCGTCCTTCGAACAGGGCAGTCCAGCTTCAGCGATGAATTCCAGTATCGGCGGGACGTGGTTATCGGCGAAAGTGATAAGGAAATGTATGTGAGTCTTGATGCCGTCGCCGAAAATGGATAGCAAAGAATTCAAGAGGTGCTTCTGCATATCCAGCGTCCGTCTGCTTCCATGTAAAAGAAACGACTGCGCCACAAATCCCACCATATCCAGCTGCCGGATACCGTTTGGCTGGTTGAAACATTTGCGGATCATTTCCGTGATCTCTCGGTCGTTTTCTAAATCGCCGTTGCGGAAATAGCCAGGAGTAGTGACGATCGTCAGCGAATATGGAATTCGGAATCCTTCCGCATGATTAATTTCGAAAACGGCGATGCGGCTCTTATTGGATGTTCGCTTCTGGATGAGCTGGAACCGGAAGTTGTCTTCCCACTTGACGTTGAAGACGTAATTGACCATGGCGTTGATTAGTGTCGTCTTGCCGGAACCACTCGCTCCGACAAGAAGAACAGTTCGACGCTCCTTTTGACTGCTGTCTGCTTTGCCGAAAACGAAACGGTCAAAGGATGATCCAGTCGGGGTCAAATTGGCCAGTGGAACCGAGTACAATGCCATGCCGTTTTCTTTTCCAATTTTCTCGCTACAAAGCCTCAGCATCTCGGCGTAGCGAGCGTTTACGGCCGCAGTCGTCAGCTCAATGTTCATGCTAGACGCACTGTGATGGAGTCCGTCTTCGGAAAGGGACATAACGGAGACGGTGTAGGTCGTCTCGGGGTCGAGCAGTTCCAGATCGCACTTGTTGTACATTGAAGTACACGAGAGAGCCACCATGGGTTGTCCTTTAGGCCAGTAGTTTGTCCGATAAAAGAAGCTATAATGTTGGGCCGTCCAAGACAGTTGTGCCGTGTTCGTAGTCACGAAATCCACTTTAAGGCCAGATGGTGGTTCTAGAGGTTTTCTAACGTTGTCCAGGATTGATCCCGTTTCTAGTGGGTCAGGTGGAGTCAGCGCATTTGTCCTCAGGTGCCCAGCTACGGAAGTTGTCGGTAACGCCACGATCGAAGCAGCAGAATCATATTCGAGTGTGTCCCAATCGCGCGTTGTAGTTGTTGGAAGTACTGAGTTGGTCTTAGCACTAAAGTTTTGCGCAGGGGTGATGAAGGGGCCGATGTCGACTTCCAGGTTTTCTGTGTCAGATACGGTCGGATGATTATCTGGAGTAGACGACCGCAATGATATAGAAGTTTTCGTATCGGAATACGAACTTGCAGCTGAAAGAGTTTCTTCATCCTCGTCTTCATCGTCGGATTCGTCATTTCCACAGTCAACTGTTTTCCGGCCGGAACAATTTCGATGCAATCCTGTTCACAAGAAAAAAGTTATCTTTACAGTTTGCATTTTGTAGGACACTATCAATAAAGCCTACCGGAAGCATGAATCTTCAAAAATCGGAACCTTTGGAATGATTTCCTTGAAGTTCATCAAAAGAATCCTTGCTTGAACATGGGCTACCATCGGTTCGATGCGACTCTTCGTCGGATGAATCCGACGATTCACTAAAAACCAAAAGGTACTTCGAACTGGAAGTTTGAGGATGTGCCGCTATTCAGAAGAAGTGTAAAAGTATGAAACCTTGCTCATAAAAAAAAAATTGCAAGCGCGTTTTACCAGTTTCTTGAGCTGTCCAACTGAGAAGGCTCATGATGGTGGTCTGATGGTTCATCCATCGTTTCAGTATGGACTGCCGACCTCTTCCGGCTGGACCAATGAACTTGCGCTACTGTTCATAAGTAATAGATAAAAACTCAAATAAAAAAATTATTTGAGGGCAGTTTACCTTTTTTTTTCACGAGTTCTTATCACGGAGGTTACTTGATGTGTTCCAGAAAATTCTTTGCTCGAAAATGGTCTTGAAGGCAAATGCGAATCGAGTTTTTCCGTTCGGAAACGGTGCCTGGGCAAGTCGGAACGTTCTGAAAGTTGACCTGTACATACAAAAAGTGGGAGGAATGGTTAAGCACCATTTTACAGGAAAACAATGTGCAAAAAGCACAAGTGCACTCACCATTAGTCTTAGGAGGTAGCGGGGGAACCAACCAATATGATTGTTGCTTTTCCAGCAAATTAATAAATCTGACAAGATGTTCATTGCCAAAACGGTTTTGAAATTCTTGAGCCTTTTGAGGGTCTTTTTTCACCGATCTAGAAAAGCTCAACAATATTTTCTTCAACTCTTGTCTGTTGCCTGGAAGTGGAAGAGGCCAAGTTGAAGCCAACTGTTTGACTATTCGGCCAGGAGTTTCTTTCCCAGGATGTTTAGCAGTGTGCAATTTGCAAGCCCAGCAGAAAATGTAGAATTCTACAAAGGAGCGACCAGGAACATCATGATGGTGGTTCTCACCACGAACCTTGGTACATCGATGGTCTTTAATGATCTTAAAACGTGATTTACACATGTTTGATTTTTCCCATCTCAAGATTTCAAGACTGCAGCAATGTAAGTATGCATACTTCTGCTGTGCAGAAAACCTATAAAAATGTCCTTCATGAGGATCAAAGAGCAGGCTTCCCCCACATTTTCCAGGTAAGTTCAAGTAATGATCGTACAATGTGTTCAGATCTACAGTCTAACGAAACGTCAAATTATGGAAAAATAGTTGTAATTACAACAATAATTAAGCTGATATTACAAAGGAAAATCAAAAACTTACTTTCTTACTAAGCTTAGATTGTTCCATTTCACTAGTGTGCTAGACTGTGCTACGTAATTTTGACCAACTTCATTTGCCAGAAGGCAGACGATGGAAATACAGTACGCCTCGTGTGTTGCTATGATACGCGATTACGCGTAATGGCCGGGGTTTTCGTCCAAAGGGAACCGCGAATATTCGTACAGAAATGGAACTTTCAATGGCTCTAATATAATTCGGACTTTTCGGACGGATCAATTTTCATTTACTACCAACTCTGTACTATATTACTTTACTATAAATGAATGAAAAGACGAAACAATTGGTGGGGTGACTGGGGTGAAGTTTATGCCTTCTATATTTGGCGGAATAAAAAAATGAAAACTGAATGGCGCTATTTTTCGCTTCTTTTTGCGAGTCAGCACAAGGTTAAGTGTATTAAGATGCCAACGATAAAAAAAAAACTTCTCTGTTTAACGAGCAAGAAAAATCAGATTAACGAAACCAAACATCACATTTTTTAAGAATCAAACATCAGATAAAAACAACAAAACGCGTCCATGTTTTTTTTCAAACTGATGTAGGACACGATTTCATTGTACGTCGCGTTAACAACAAGCATAGGTCTGGGAAATTCTTGATCAATTTTCCCCAGTCATCCATTTGGCAAACTTCTTGACCATGCTGGGTGGCAAAGGAAAGAGTAGCTTCTTTTAGTTTTTCAATCGAGTGCAAGTGCGCTAAAGCCATCAGATTCAGGACGTTGTCAATCCGGATGCAAGACGTTAGAAAAACGACGCAATCTTCTTTAAGGTCTTCGATATCGTACTTGTCCGCCGCCGCAAATAGTAGTTCGGCAGTGTCTTCATTTAGCGATCCCAACATTCGACCAGAATAGATGTAGTAGAGCAATTGTTCAAAAGTATCCCTATGGACGTCTTGAATTCGAACATTGCCCGCCTTAGACTCTTGCATATCTACCTGGAACATGGCAGCAAACACACGACTCCGGGCCGCCAAAATTGCTGTGTGACTGCCAATTTGTTTATCACCGTCAAAACAGAATTGCACATCGCAGTTCAATTGCCGCTCAAACAGATTCGTCAAGTGTTTAAGGGCGTTTTTCTCGCTGCG
This sequence comes from Ceriodaphnia dubia, assembly GCA_022539655.2. NCBI lineage: Eukaryota > Metazoa > Arthropoda > Branchiopoda > Diplostraca > Daphniidae > Ceriodaphnia > Ceriodaphnia dubia. The sequence goes on from JAKUCG020000099.1 coordinate 27,010, forward strand.
AGTGAAAGTCTCGAACTCTATCCAGAACTGGCATGTGATTGGCTTTGGGTTTTCCGCCTGGAAGCAAGCGGTATTTTTGATTCGAGTTGCTAGCGGTGAGGAGTACCATATCCGACCTCCACTGATTTTTTTCGGCGTTTTCTTTCAACTGGAACTTGTCGTTACCATCAAAATTGGCCCAAATAGTGCACGGTCGATGGAGATTGTTTAGATCAGCTCCTTCGCCGGAAGTTGCCAATGTTCTAGGCCAAGATAGACAAAGGTGTGTTTTGTAAGAGCTCTTTCTGCTCTTGGCCGGTTCGCTGAACAAGTAACATGTTACGATGTGCGCGGTGAATGGATGGAAACGATCAATCCTGACTTTTTCACTTGCATGGTAATCAACATTTTGATGAATTTTGGTGTTCCATACGATTCTTGTTAGACCGCCGTCCACTACTTCAGCCACGATTGGCATTTCACAGATCCTTTTTGTCACAGTTTAAAAAGTTATGGCCGCCACGACAAGATGACTTTGTGTTTGTCAGAGCACTGTGACGATTGTCTAATTTTTACCCAAGACGAGATGCCGACAGAGGTCTCTTCTATCGTTTCACACTCATCCCCTTTTTCTCTTGAATCTTACTATTAGCTTGTATGTACTATAAATGAATGAAAAGGGGAAACCATGTCTGAATGGGAGAAGCAATTGATAAAAAGAGTGCAAAAGAAAGTAAAAAGCTGGAAATTACCATGAAATTACCGGGAGCACGCACGTCTATATTATCTCGATAGCCCTTCCAAAGATTCACGAGAAATAGGAAAGAAAATTTGAAGAGGACGTAGCACGACGAGTGTCACGTTCATTTGTTGCTTGCGTCTTTTCAAAACAGAAATTGTCGCGAAGATCTTACAAGGACTGTCGGAGATTAAATTACGACACAAAAACTACGAAATAGCGAATAGGTACTGACAATACATCAAAGTTCCGGTGTCACGAAGCGCTGGCGTGTTGACCGCCAGAATAATATTTCGTCCCTTCACCTCCTGTAAAGATGTGCTTACTTTTACTCGTAGAAAATCGGAAGGTTCACGGCGGAGCGCGAGTGCGATGCCCGCATATGCTACAGAATTTAATGCACGGGCTACGCTTAAATATATATTATTTTGGAAATCTGAAACTTTTAACGTAATATAAATCTTTTTCATTCAACGGAACGGTGTAAAATGGTGTAAAACCTTATTTCAATTTTGAGTGCGAAAGGTACAGTATGAATGTAAAAATAACCTTAAATCGTTTTTACGGATTCTGCCCGAGACTCCGAGAGAAACACAGGAACTTGCGTTTGCCAATTGGACGGTTAAAAAGGTGGTTTCCTCAATTCAAAGAAAGATTTTTTTGAGGTACAACTCTTGAACTTTTCTCGAATGGCAAAAAAGCGATTCCAGAATCGTACCCCAAAAATCTTCTCGGGTTCTTTCATGTGTCATTTGAATAAAAACTTCAGTGTCGCGCTATGGCCCAAAAGAAGTCGTGAAAATGATTTGGTAGTTCTTATACTGTTGTACGTACTACATGAAACGAAATAATGTAAGCACATGTCACTGTATAATAAAATGTAGTGTATTGTTTCCTGACTGATTATCAGAATTAAATATTATTGCTTCGCCTTCGGCAGCAGTTTGAAATCACCCACAAACGCAGTTATAGCCTGGTTATAGCAGACGACTGACTATCAGAGTCCTACGGTACAGATTTTCAATGCGCAATGATATTTTTCTTCATAAAGCAAATTAGTTCAAAAATAGTCATGAAAGTAATTTGTATTTATCAAATACTGGTTTAAGTCATGTTTATATTTACAACCCCACAATAAACTGTGTAGCTTGGAAACAAAGCTCTGGATAGTTCTTCATAAGATCCATCCAGTCCTTCCTTGAACAAACAGCTTTAGCGTTCTTAGCTATAAAATCCAAAATCGATTCGTGTAGCTTTGGTGAATTATGCAAGTGAGAAAAAACAAGGAGGCGAGATGCGTTTTCCACAGAAACTTCTTGAGAAAGGAGAAATGAACATTCTTCTTTCAACGACTCGATTTCGTACTTGTCCGCTGCAACCAGCAACTCGGCTACATCTACCTTCTCCAAGTCAGCATCTCCAGTGTAAATGTACAGAAGAAGTTGCTCAAAAACATTCGGTTTAATATCGATAATTTCGACAACTTTTTCTTTATTTTCCTTGAAGTCGTGTTGAAACATCGCGGCCATCACCGGGCTTCTGGCTGTAATGATTACAGTGTGCGCTTCGATAGACTTGTCTTTGCATTTGAAGGTGACATCAGATAAGGTCTTATTTTCCCAAAGATTCAGCATGTCTTCAATAAGATGTTTTGATTCTGTTTTCATTAAAATCAAGGAACTTAGATTGACATCAATGGTAAGCTCAAAATGTAATCCTAGGCGTCCACAGCATATGAGGGGGTACCATTGAATGTGGTCTTCCATTTATCATTTTCCAATTTCATAAATTGCTTGACACTATGTTTGCAGGACCATAATTTTAATGTTCTCCAAGGACGTTTTCCACATAATTTCTTTTGTGAACGTTAGCTCCATTTCAAGAATAATTTGAGTATTTCCCACGACATTATAAGTTAATTTGCAAAATTGGAAAACTTCCTACAGTTGACTTCTATTTGGTTTGAAGCGACGAAAGTTGATTAATCCATGAGATATTAAACAATCCTTCGATTTTATTTAACAGCCATATCTGAAAAACAAAATAAACGTGCCTTGTAAACTTGCCTTTAGAATTAAAAAATGGCACTTTCTTCATTTTTAATCTTTGGATGAACTAAAAATAAAGCCCAACTAATCAGTAGAAGGGGACAGCGAGGCGATGGCGCTTCGTTGATCGAACGTTCGATGTATAACTATAACTTGCATCGATAATACAACTTGATGAGATAAGAATTTTTCTTATCTTATTTATCCAAGCAAACAATATATATTCTTATCTAATCGTTTAACGTATTAATCTGTCAAAATAAGGGACCATGCTTGTCTTTTGGCTACAGCAGTCTGGCGAAATAAGGAATAAGTTCTGAGCTGAAATAAGTTTTAGTTTGTTTTTAATATATTTGATAATTATGTATCTCAAACCACGTGAGGCCGGAAAAGTTGGGATCAAAACAAATAGGACCAGAACGTCAGACAATCCTCCTACTCTTCGTCAAGTTAAATGCGTGAACGGTTGGTTTCAACATAACGATTGCTCTCCCGCTCTTGAATTTTAAACGGATAGAAATTGATGAAATTGAACCTGTGGTACCTGGAACAGGATTTTTCTTAAATCACCTTAACCACTTGGTGTTTTACTATTGTGCAATTTAAAAAAAAGCGAGGTCTTCATAAAAATATATCGCGCTGCGTCGATCCACTGATCCAGAGGCAAATATGTTTAGGTTGGTATGTTGTTCCGCCGAGTTCCCGAGAAAACGATAAACTAGTCCTCTGACCGTGTACCATTCGAGCCACCATGCATCAGCGAAAGTAGATTCAAACTAAAAGTTTTTTTGCAACGTAGGCCACCGACTTGGAGTCTGGAGTTCTTTGAAATTGATGATCGCAGTTCCTCGAGCAGAGCGCGCATAGTGGAATAAACTCGTTAACCTGCCGCATCTGGATTGCGTTCGAGAATTTCACTCGAAGCGAAAGGAGCAAAAGCACTGTTGTCCACATTGTCCAGCGCACATAATGCCCAGTTTTGCTTTGAAGATGCCTAACAAATAGACGACCATGTCAACAACTTTATGGTCAGTTTCGGCTGCCATGTTCCATGCCATGGCAAGACATACAATGAGTCTATGGCAGATCACGTCGTTAGCAAAGACATGGGGCGGTGGGGCCGGATATTTTCAAACTGATTCTTCATTACTCCGGCCGGATTAGTACGTTTTTGGCTGATGCCACTGCCAAGTTTGCTCGCGACGACTGACAAATACGACATCGGACTGATCAGAGGCCTAAAGGAACAGTACGTCCGTTTCTGCTCCCTTACTAGTTCACCGACTTGCTTTCAAGTGGACAACGTAATCGGTTTGCTTATCTATGACAAAAACAAAAATTCTAAGCAATCACGACTTAATTAATTTCTTAAATCTAATTTTAAGAAAATTGGCTCGTAAAACAATAGGTTGGGCCTTACAATAAGGCTTAAGGACACGCCTACGAACCAAGATGGCCGACGAAAAGAGGAAGAGATGGAAAGGAGGTGGGGGGACCTTTTAATTGCTCGTCGAGTTGTTGCGGACGTTGCCCCCTTTCGTCGTTCCATTCCAATATAGCACTTAGGTCATTTTCAAATTTCAGTTTCAGACTTTCAGACGCCAGTTTCGGACACGGCGTCCGGGAAAGTCAGACATTCTTTATTAACGTGTTTGGAGTTTTCGTGTTTTATGGTTATGGCGTTTAAAGTCAATACAGTGGACCCCAGTACGACAACAGTCCAGTGGGAAACCTACATTAATCAAATCGATGGAAAAAGTTTACCTTTGAAAGAAACATTCCATGTGACTCGTTTGAATCCTTTTGCCTTATATTTGGTCGACTGTATTTTGTTCGTGACTCCCGCCACGAGGAACGAATTATATTCAAGAAATTTATCAAGAAATTCGTACAAGGCCAAGCTGAATCTTTATTGGTATCGGGTTTCTCGTGCTACAATAACGGACTACAAAAACTGGAAAGAAGAAAGAAACAGCTCCCCCGACATTCACCACCTACCGCGTGCCATTTCTTTCAACACCGACAAGGGAGAAACAGTTAAACTGAGAACATGTTCCAGCAAAAGTTTTGACAGAGGAATATGGGAAGCGGATACGTTTTTCATCACCGTCGAAGAGTTTGCAAGTGGGGGAAAATATTCTGCTTTCCCGTTGGCAGTCGTGTTCATGATCCAGTTTGAATCGAACTTCAGTCGCGGAGAGAGGAACATCCTCTCCAATTTGTCTGATTTGTTCGTCCAGCAAATTAATTGCGATGTCCAGTTCTGTTTCGGTGGCGACCTGCGTGTTGGTGCTCACACCTCTATCCTGGCGGCTAGAAGCTCCGTTTTTGCCTCCATCTTGCAGCAGGAAGTATCAAAAGTGGACATTGAAGACTCCCAGCCGGATGTTTTTATCCAATTACTCCACTTTGTGTACTCTGGCCGGACTCTGACGTCGCTCAACGAGAAAATGGCTCAGCTGTTGTACGAGCAAAGCTACAAATACGGCATCGACGACCTCACGGAAGAATGTGTCGGTTTCCTAATGTCCTACATCCGGAGGGATAATGTGATCAACTTGATGACCTGGGCTGAACAACATTCGATCGCCAACCTCAAGGAGGCGACAAGAGCTTTTGCGGCAAGGCGAGGAATAGAGGTCGCCACAAAACAAGAAGAGAAAGATCTCTCATTCGAAGATAGCAGAGACGAAGAATCGGACAATACAGATGAAGAACCGGAAGAACCAGACGTCCAATCGGAAACTTTCCACGAATTTCTCCAGTTTATTTATTAATTCGAGCCCAGCTCTACTGGATGAAATCACTTTAGAGTCGCTGTTGTTGGTGGCCGACTTGTACGACATCGGAGACGTGAGAGAAGAATGTGTCGACTTCCTGCTACGTTTCTGCATCCGGGTTGATAACGTGCTCGTTTTGTTGTCCTGGGGGCACGACAACTCGATGGACGATGTTGTGGATGCAGCTCTGAACTTCATCACACACAATTGCATTGAAATTTGTCAGTTGGACGAATGGGATGTGTTTTGGAAAACGAATCCCGATGTTTACTTGTTCACAGCTCGACACATGATGGAGAATAGACCCAATTCTGCTTTGATTCAGTGAAAAAGTGTTGCGGGTATGGGAAATATGTTAAGTACTCACTTGGTTTAATATTTTGAAATTCTGGTTACTTTTACGTTTTACGGTGGTGGTTGTTTTTGAGGCTGGGTTTTTTGGGTTCTTACTTTTTTTTATTTTATGTTTACGTTCAATGATGTTTTCGTTCTGTTTATCGAATATATAACCTGAAATCCCTTAGCCTCAATCTTTTTTCATTTAGTTCAAAGGAAAAAAACGCAATTATTTTGATTGATTAATTAATAGTCGTTTGTTTTTATTTCATATTTATGGGTAAACAGCCGAAATTGAAAGAGGGATTAAGCTGATAGGTAGTTACTGCTTGCTTTTAAAAGCAACTCATTTGTAGCAAAGCGTTATGGTTAATTTTGGAATCCTTATTTTTGCTCCCGCTCCTGCGTCGTTTTCTGAGCTTCTAGAAGAGAGTAGACTTCATCGGAATGCTTTTCTATCCAGCGATTATTACTACGGATGCCGTCCAGTACGCTCATGATTATGGAACGATCGAGATTCTTGTCTTTTGCTAGTCGGCTGTCTATGAACTGAGACATCTGTAGGAAAACAACAAGAAAATTATCGTTTAGAAACTAATCGAATCCCAACTACCTTACCTCTTCGTATTCTTCCGGTGTACTGAGGTACTTGGAGGCTGCAACGAGAAGCTTCAACCTATCTTCAGATCTTTTCAGGCTTTTAAAAAAAAATTATTTAGACCTCCAATCAAACTGAAAATGAATCAGTAGGTTCTTACTGCTGTCCTAAGAATTCCCAGTTGGTTTTGACGAAATTTAGGACCACAGAACGTGCGACAGGATTTTCGGCCATCCTCTCAATTATGGTTAATGTATCTTCCGGATCTTGATCGATTGATGGATGGAGAACGCGAGATAACAGCTGCTTTAATCGACCAAGATCTTGGGTACAGCTCATGGCTGACAAGATTTTGCTTCGCTTGGAAGCCCACTGGTCGCTCAAACTCGTCTGCCACGTCCATTCCCATTCAGTTTGTCCTCCGTGTCGCAGAACCGCACACCAGTTACGCTCTAAATTTGCCATCATGGCCCTAAAACGCCTCCAAGTTTCACCACCGTAATTTAAAACATTCTTGTTTGACCGTATACCTATTATCTTCAACGGTTATAGTGTCATCCATTTGAGCGCGAAAGAGACGGAAAACTTTATCAAGACACAAACCGTCACTCCAGTTAAGACAACCAATGTCGTCCAGAGTATCGCTTCCACCGGAACGAGCCAAATTGTTGAGAGTGGTTTCGTTTCCTTCATTAAATGTTAATCTTGCCAAGTAGTCCTGTTCAGCTGGGGGAAAAGTGTATAAATTAAATTAATAGACGTATCTAAATTGTCCAATAACCGAGCCAATAACAAACCTGAAAAAGCTTGTAATGAATTGCGTTCCTATACATAATACGTCCCTCCATCCAGGTCAGATGAAACATTACCGTTGACCGGACAAACTCGTCTTTAACTGCAGTCAGGTACTCGATAAGATTCAGAACCACATTGTAATCAAGGTGTTCGATCAGAACCAACGTGAAAGCATCGTCAATTAACTGAGCGCGGGACACTTGCGGGATGACAGTGTGATTGATCATCAACTGGCGGGCGAGAAGCCGTAAATTGTGTTCGTCGTACAGGACACGAATATAACTGGACATTTCGCCATTAACAAGAATCCAAGTGTTTTCGTCTTCACTTGACTGATCTGTCGACGAAGGTGAGAAATAAGGAATCTCCAAAACCGGACGTTGCGGAGTGAGCCAGACGCTCGGGGACGTGCCTTCCGGGCTGAAATCAGGTTGTCTAGCGTCCGTCAATGCCAAAGGAATCCACCATAACTGTGTGACGTACATTTTCCTCGGGTGAAATTTCGAGCAGACCCGGATGCGGCATTTGAGATAGACGGATTCGTCCGTTACTCATTCGTGTACAGCGAACAATCGGATATGAAGGTTGCCGTGTCCAAGAATCTACAATTGTTGTAACGTTCATTGAATGACCAATTTCTTTGTTGCGGTCAAGTCTTTCGTTCAATATTTCCATGAATTTGGTGCTCTCGACGTTCTGGAATTGACTTGAAACGTATGAAATTACCCTTTTAATTCACTTAATGTTAGAAAGCGTAAAAATTATGTAGTACTAGCGTTCCATGAAAGTGATAATTGCATTTCGGAAGTTTTCGCGCCCGACAAAATTGCGAAGCATTTGCAATATTGCGTTTCCTTTCATATATTTCACCCGTTAGAATGCTTATTCAAAACTGAAAGTTTCTTGATGAAGAGAAACGAACTTTTGCTGTAAGAAATGTGATCAAACATATTTTCTGCGTCTTCTGCCGTTTCAACCGAACGAATAACGGATACAGTGTTGGAATATTCTTCGACCTTCATGGCGATTTGAATGGTTATCCAGTTATGCTCGGTATGAAAGTGAAGATCCGGTCTAATCTAATGATCATCGCAAAAACAAACTATAGGCGATTCTCTTTTAATTTTGAGCAAAACCAAAATACCTTTTTGACAAGGTCGAATTCAAAAACGACAGAGAACCCTTCGTAGAACCAAATATCGTCCCACCAGACGGCCGACACCAAATTGCCGAAAAACTGATGAGCCAATTCGTGCCCGACAGATTGAAGAACTTGCAGGCGATCCTCTTCGCAGCCGTTCTCGTTATCGAAAAATAACCTAGGCTCCCTGATCAGTTAAATAATCCCCCGAAAGCATTAATACTTAAAAACAGTCAGTTATATAATTCGACTTGATCTTTACGTGAAGAGGATGAGTCCCCAGTTCTCCATAGCAACGAAAACCAACGGGATCGGAGAGGCAATGAAGTCAATTTTGGGCACCGTTAACGGCTGGCGCAAATAAGTTTCCATGTGATTCAACATATGGGGCACGGCGGTTATAGTTTCATTAAGGTTAGGTGTAACTGTCCCGGTTGGCCCCAGAAGCGCATTTGGACGGCCCTGTTGCAGACTTTATAAATCCGCTCGATGCGCTGGTAGTCCGTGACAACCATAGCCAAGAGGTAGGTCGACATGATGGGTGATCGATCAAAGCGAGTCCACATCCAATCTTGCGTGTACTCCCTTGTCGTCATGAGATTGATTGTTTTCCCCATCAAAAATGATTGCGATGTTATCTTTTGTGTTTTCTTTTACCATAACAACATGTAATAATATCTGTTTGCCAATTTATCTATCTGTGTTTGAAATTGCCGCGTAAGTACTTACATGGGTTCAGTGGATGCTTCGGGCATATTGGAGAGGGCCGACATGGAACTCGCATGGCCCATCGTGATGTCGAAAGTTGCTTTGAAGGCCGGCTCATCCCAGCAAGGCAAAACTTTTCGAGCGTGGGCTGCTTCCATGTGTGTACCACCAAACCAACTAAATATTATCACCAATAAGTGTGAGTCACATAGGAAAATAGAATAGAACTTCACCCTTGGTCGGAACATGAAGAACTGTCATTTTTGTAGTTGGCTCTAAAGAATCCTACGTTACTATCCCTGACTTTGCCCGTGTAGAAAATACTGATGCGATATCCCTGGTTTTCCCTTAAATTTTGCTTGAGAACGATGCTGACCTGCTGCTTTTCAGTATCTTCTTTAATGGCATCGACGTTTTGGGAAACTTTGTCAAACAGACCGGAGAAGCAAAGCTCTTCCACCTTATTTAATCGGTCTTTATCTGTCATGTTAATGGTGTCGTTGACCGGCGTTTCTTCTACGCTAACGTCAAGTATGTTAAGTTCGACACCGTGGAAAGTCACAACATTTGTGGTGTCGCTTGGGATGAAGTTGATTAAGATGCTGCCGCACAGTCGCGGATTGTTGCCGTTGATTATCGGTAGAATAACCAGGTCGTAGTGAACGGGCCGCAAGATGGAACTAATTCTCTGGCCCACACACACATTCGAAAACAGTAATACAAACACTAACTGCGTGGGGATTTTAGGCATTTTCTGATTTAGATCTATCAGAAAATGTGATTGACAACAAAGGGGTATAGTTGTTTAAAGCGTGCCCTGGCAAGCTGTTGCTTGGACAACGTCCCATATGTAACTGACAAAAGCCAGTGCGTTGACTTTAATGTAAAAAACCTTCGTACAACGTAAAAGAGGATTCCAAATAAAAACAGCTGAAGCCGGTCGTCGGCGACTAAGCTCTAGCGTGCACATGCAATCACGACCACGTCTACCTGTACACAAAAGGAAAATGAATAAAAACGGTACTTGTACGAGATATAACCCCACGTCCTTTTCCTGACGTTTTGGCACCACAATAATTTGTATAATTATATCGTAATAAGCAAATAAAAATTTCATGGTTTTTTGCTTCTAATTCTGCATTATGTAACTGCAAAATAATTTCCTACTCCTCACTAAATAACATTATAATAATGAATTAAAATGTGCGATGCACAGCACCTAATTACATTTACAGAACTATTTCAATACTGCAGCAGAACTATTTCAATACTACAGCACCTAATTACATTTACAGAACTATTTCAATACTGCAGGCTGCAGATACTTTGCCCTCTCTTGTCCCTAGTTTCACATTTACTAAATCTTTTCGAATTAATTTTTAAATTTACGAATTCAATACGGCTAGACTATTTTGTCATCGCAAATTTCAAATAGAATAAAAGTATTGGAAGTCATAGTTACCTGGCTCAGGGGTAAGAAGTCACGAAAGTGGTTCCTGCTAGATGAGGCCCTACCATTATTACAATTGAACAAATACCGATTAGACTACTAATACTGGCAAGAAATTATGATGTTCAAACCTCTCAGCGTCTCAGGCCGCTTGTGGAGACATATACAAAGGGATGAGGCCTACCCAGTCAGCATTTTACATAGATACTTTATAGCTTACAGTATCCACCCAAAATATTAGTCCCTTTTTTTTAGTCCTACCCTTTCTTGTGTAAAAACGGCAAATGGGTCTGTTGGGAAAATTGGGTTTTGGACCACTTAAAGTTAAGCTAGAATTTTTAAAGAAAAGAAAGAAAGAAAAAAAATTGGAAGGGACTAATATTTTGGGTGGATACTGTATATGTAGTTAAGGTTGCCTACATGAATTCTATATCGACAGATTATTGTTTTAATGTGGATGGGCTTATACAAAGCTACAAAATGTGGAAAAAATATCGCTCCCATATAGAAACGTCTACCTAACTGCAACAAACTAATTCGGCATAGATAAAACCAACACCGCACAACTTCCCCTTCTCTTTTCTCTATCTAAAAACCAATCAGAGGCAGGAGCCAAAACAACGACGGTGGCGACTACCAGGACTGACTGTTTTGACCTTTTGAGGGTTAGAAATTCCACTGGGGATGTTATTCAATTAGTCTATGGGGGAGATGAGCTGGATCCTACACATATACAGGCTAAAGATCGTCCGGTTGAATTTCAACGATTACCCAGCAAACATGACTTCTTAACCCTCTGCAAGTCCAATAATTTACCATGAATTTTTTCTTGGTCCAAGATTTTCCCAATAAAGGTGCATCAGTGTTTCATTTTGCATCAATATTTTTAAATTTCAGCTCGTTCGTGCATTATTTGCCTATCCCAACATTAGTAATCAAGTGCGGCTTCCTGATTGATTGGCTTGTATTGCTCACACTTGACATACAGTGATCGCCTGGGGGCTGAGGAGCAAAACATTTTTTGTAATTCTTCTAATTAAAACCTTTACTTTGATGATGATCTTCAATGACTTGGAAATGGTACGCTTTTTTGTGATTGTTTATCATGTCTTTGAAATCAGAAATTAGTGTGGGCAATAAAAGCCAATGTCCGCTGTAGTTTAGTAATCACAAGACACGGATAAGCCCCACAAAAAAGAGTCCAACTTGATGTTGGCTTCAGTAAGAATACAAGTTCATGAACCTGTTTGAACCTGTTCGATCCCCGGGCACCCCTTAAAAATTTTCGAAAATTCTTTTCTATAAATAACCTGCCAAATAGCTACCAAAAAGCAGTGCCTGGGCATGGTAATAGGCAGTTGTCTGCCAGCTACAAGGTGGCAACCGTTGGTAACTACCCAGCTACCATTGGTTAATACCTGGTAGTCGTCATGTTACTGCTTGTGCTGGCTGGGATTCAGCTTTGAAGTCGATGTCCAATGACATGAACTGTTCCGATTCCGTAATTGTATCAAATGCTTGTAGGAGTTTATCATGATCCAATGGATCGAAAAAATGCTGAAGCTTCATCAGCATAACAGAAGGTGGCTTTAATGTGATCAAGTGATTGTTAAAAATCAACAGGACGATCTTTAGCTTCCATGTATGTAGGGTCGAGTCCATCTTCGCCATACAAAAATTGAATAATATTTCTAGCCGAAGATTCTGACTGTAGTATCATACTGGCAGCAAAGGTCCTCCATGGACCTTATAAGAAAACATTGTAAATTCCTTTTAAAAAATCCAAAGAATTCATGTAGAAATTGAATCAATACTCCGAATCTTGTTTTAATTTACCCCGTTCCTACAGCTTTAACGACAGTCTCAACCAAGCCTTCACGGCCAGCCAGCTTTAGTAAATACTTAAGCTTAATAAGGTACATTTTCTTTTATTTTCTGGTAGCTACCATGTAGTGGTTCAACCACTACCAGGGTTGTACCCAAAGCCGTTTAAATGCATTTGAAACGGCCGTCGGCAGAAACCAAACAAACACTTGCGTTTGGTTACCCTACCCCTGATCTCTTGTTTATCAATTTCAAGGACTACGCTTTGACAAAAAACTTTGAAAAATACCTATATTCACAATGGGGGCGGCAACGTTTAATATTTGAGGGAGAGAACGCAAACCCCTTTGACAATAGCCGCGAGTCGTTTGATTTTATTCAAGACAAGTGATACTTTCAAAGTGAAACTTCGAACAAAAGTGATAATTCAAGTGAAAAATTCAAGAACCCTTGCACTTGAACACAACCCTGACCCCTACCAAGAACTCTTGGCAGTAACTACTCCTACCGGTAGCTACCTGGTAGTTGTCTGGCACTGCCTGTGTTAGCTGGGATTCAGGTTAGTTCAATGGCAACTCCATCATTTATGATTTATTTGATCTTGTATGCTTTCTTATTACTTTATTAGAACTTTCATTGAAAGCCAAATTGAAGAGTCGTCAAAGAAGTATGTCAGAAAAGAAAACGAACCACTGCTACCTGTGGGAAAACAATTGGAGCGCATCACCTTTCACCAGCTTAAAGAGTTCTGTGACTTCTGACTGACTGAAGACAAGTATGAACGGGCCAAAATTGAACCAGGTAAATCATACAGAAAATAAAAATCATTCCAACGTGAATTCATCTGTATTATATAGTTGAAAGACATATCATGGCCGAATCCAAGGCAGTGTACCTTGAGTACGGCTGTTCCACTGAGGGAGGACCGAATACTGTCTGATACTGGCAAAAAAACTAATGAAATGGGCTTAGTTCAAACAAAAATTTAAAACTTTGATTCAGTGTACACAAATTTCTTGGATTTATTTTAAAGGGATTTTCAACGTCGATTCGTAAAAGTCCTTGGAGGACATTTCCTGCCAGTATGATTCTAAAGTTAGAATTTCCACTGAGGAGGGTATCCAATTTGTCTATGGAGGAGATGGACTGGATTCTGCTGAGCTTGAATCAAGTCCATAACTACGGTCAGGACCTACGAGTCAGCCGTCAGTTAAACTGTATCCTATCGCCTTGGTTGAACCAACATAGCGCTGGATAGAAAATCTATCGTCTGTACCCAACAAGTGGTACTGTGGTAGGTTCAACAGTCGGGGTTCGTCTCCTGCAACGGCAGTGAGCCGGGCTTCATAAACCGGTTTCCAGTCTCTGTATAAATTTGTTGGATTTATTTTAAAGGAATTTGCAACGTCGATTCGTAAAAGTCCTTGGAGGACATTTCCTGCCAGTACGATTCTACAGCAAGAATTTCCACTGAGGAGGGTATTCAATTTGTCTATGGAGGAGATGGACTTGATCCTACACATATACAGGCTAAAGATAAACATAAATATGATTTATTAGAGAAAGCATCCAGGACCCCTGTGTTGAATGGCTTGCTGGATCGACGAATGATAAATACTTCTCAAAAAGTGCAAGGTTTCATCGTTTTAAATGGTTGTTTTAAATTTATAAAAGAGGGTGAGTGTAGTGGATGCAGTGGCCTTAGGTAAAAATACTGAATCCCCCTGAAGTCCCTAATTATCCGGAAAAATCATAAATATGTAATATCATAAATATCGATGTAAATATAGCCATGGCCCACTATATATGTATGTATTTGTTACGCGGGAAAACGGCCGAAGAAGCTCTCCCCATCTCTATGAAGCATTGTCTTCATCTTTTCGGGAAATATAATTCCTTCGAAAAACTTTTGTATAAATCCATTTTAATTACTAGGGAAATTACAGAGAATTCCTTCGTGGAATTATTCGTACTCCTTAACAGTCGAAAAATGGGCGAAGCGAATAACTACCCTCTAAACAGGCGACCGCCGAAGCCCTGAAAGGTGGTGGTCTGGTAGTCGCCACCTTCGTTTTTTTGGCTACTCCCTCTGACTGACTGATTGGTTTTAGAATTTAGATAGAGAAAGGGGAAGGAGAAGGGGGAGTTGTACGGTGTTGCCAGGCCGGATATATTGCATACATACTGCACGCGTTATTTTCTGTTATTTTTTAGTTAGTCATATTAAGCGACCTATTAGACCTAAAAATTGCCATGGGGTCTCAAAAAATACAGAATAATATTATAAATAGCTTAATCTATGTCAGTATACTTCAATTTGATAATTACTTGCTTATTTAGTGCATAACTGAGGACGTCGGATTGAATCTGAGGGTAATAGTTTTGCCATTGTCCGCTGTGAAAGGTAGCGCTACTGGAAACTCCCCTGTCAGACGGATTTTTCTTTTAAAAATTTGTACAGACTCACTCTGGAGTCTTTTTCCGTAGTGCTAACATTTTGGTATGTACATTAACCAATATTTTAGCACGAGAGTGATTTTCAAGTTCAAAAAAGGTAAATAACAATTAGTCTGAGGGAACTTGTGTAGCGCCACCATCACACAGCGAACAATGGCAAAACCATAGTGCTCGGACTCAATCCGACGTCCTTAGTTATGGGCTAAATAAGCAAATAATGATAAGGGCTAGATAAGCAAATAAGAAATAATGATAAAATTGAAGAATGCCGACATAGATAAAGTAATTTATAAATTTATTCTAGATTTTTTGAGACCCCACGCACATTTCTAGGAATGATGGGTCGCTTAATATGATTAACAAAAGAATGAAGTAGCCGCCATAAGAGCGGTATATTATAGCCTATTATATTTTTTGCAACAACTCATTTAACACCAGCTACCATACTATTTATTATGTTTTTCCCCGGTTTCTAGCAAATATTTGCTAGAACTGCTTTCTATCTGCATTACATTATTTGTTGCAGCAACTACGGTGTACTCTTTAAAAATAAATTAGATTTGATGACTATAGGCGCCATTCATGCCGTAAAGCCAGATTATTATGTGTCCCCTACTCCGTGGTTTATTGCGCTTTACGCTGCGACGTAGTCATTCTACAGAGCATATTAAAAGGGAAAACAACTAAGCAGGTTGTAGCGTTAAAACCCACTACCTGATGGTGATTTGAAGAATTAAGCGCTCTCACTGAGTCAGACCTTGAGGCATTAGTGTATGAGCTTGAAGCCTCCTCAGTATTCAGTTACCACAAGGTTCTAGCCAAAATGCATGTTTTTGTGCATACACACAATAACGGACAAAAAGCAAGAGGGTTTTATTTTGATAGTTGATATACATTAGCCATCATTCTTTCAAGACTGCAACAGACCAATATTGCGTCGATATGCTCCGCAAAAACAGTAGGCCTGGACCTCGTCCGCTCTCATTTAGGCAGGGCCCCCAAGACTGCCAGAAGGTAGAAAAATTAGGGTTAGGGGTTGAAACATCGAAGGTCATATTTTAAAGCTACGAGCTACGTCTAAGCTACGTTGAGAAAAAAGGGAAATTTGCAAAGGAGAGGAGACATTCTTATCCTCTCTTCTTATTGGTTATTGCTGACTAATTCGAATTTCCCACAAAGAAAAAGAGAAAAAGCTTCAGTGCCGACCACGTTTTGCCAGAGTCAAGACATCAGTTCTAGCGTCCGACAATTTTGATATTTTTATGGTGAAATCTACTACACAATGCCGTTCCAACTAGAACAAGTGAGTCCTAACGTGTCGCAAATCGAGTTGAAAACATTCTTCAATCAAGTTTTCGAAACAGACAGCAAGTTAACAACGGAATATTTTTCACTTGGACGTCTGAACCCTTTGGTTTCTTACACCGGTGGATGCAGTTTGTACATCAAACCTATCATCAAGCAAGATGTTCGTACGTACAGTGTTAAATTGAGTTTGAGATGGTACCGTAGGCCTGTGATTCATCATGACGAGCAACAAAGTTCTCCCGAGATTCACCACCTACCACGTGCTATCTCAGTTAGTGTCAATGGAGGAGAAACGAGAAAATTGAAGTTGGATGCCTGCCGAAGTTTCGACCGAGGATTTTGGGAGGCTGATGAATTTGTTGTCAGCAGTAAAGATTTGCCAAATGGAATAGGTCAACTTCAACCGTTTCCATTGACACTCAAGTTCTTAGTCGAATTCGAGTCTTCATTTAGCTTAAGCGAGAAGAATGCCCTCAAAGAATTTACTGATTTATTTGTCAAGCAAATCGATTGTGATGTTCAGTTCTGTTTCCCCGCCAGCAACAAGCTCATCGGAGGGCACGTAAACATCCTGTCCGCCAGAAGCCCCGTTTTGAAACAAGCCATCAAAGCATCTAAGATCATTCGAATTGAAGACCAAATGGACATTTTCCAGCATTTTCTCCTTTTCATCTATTCAGGACAGATTTTGGTGCCATTGACTGAAGAACGGGCTCAATCACTCTACAAGTTGGCCGAAAAGTACTGCGTCAACGACCTGAAGGAGAGCTGCGTCGATTTCCTGATATCCTGTTTTCGTAAGGACAACATCTGGCAGTTGATAGCCTTTGCTGACACCCATTCAATTGACAAACTCAAAAAAGCTGCTAACGCGTTTAAGGAACTAAGCGTCAGAGAGATTCAGATGGCTGCGTTGAAGGGAAACGCGACGAGTGTAGCTCAGCCGATGAATCAAACAGTGCCGGGAGGAGTATCTGGACAAACTGATGTAAAATTACATGCTGCTCCATCCCTTGCCCGTCCGTCTACCTCAGGCTGTAAACCACCGAAGAAATGCAGTTGTGTCATGTGTGAAAATTTAGCTCCATCAGCCCTTAATGTAGCGAAACCTACAATACCACCAGCCACTCCGCTGAAACCTGCCATGCCTCAAATTGCTTCTCCACCGAAAACTTTAACTGGAAATGATCTACCAAAGGCTGCGGTTTTGCCCGCATCAGTCGTGGTTAAATCAGAAACTGTTCTTCATCCTAAGGAAACGGATGTCGTCAAGACCGAAACTGCACCAGTTACCAAGAAACCGACAGCAACCAATAATCCGTTGCATCCGCCTTACCTGGAAATGATCACGACCGCCATCGGAAAGTTAAAGGAACGCAGTGGATCGTCCCGCCAAGCTCTTCTCAAGTACATTTTGTCAAATTACACACTCGGCGTGGATGCCAAGATGGCAAATGTTCATCTAAAGCAAGCTCTTAAAAGGGGCGTTAACAGTGGCGTTTTGTGGAACACTAAAGTAAGTAGTTTTTAACACTTTATTATTATTATTCTTTTTTCCATCATTGTTAGAATAGATAATTATTCGTTTTCTATTAGGGAAGCGTTGGAGCTGCTGGATCTTTCCGCATATCAACAGCTGCCGATAAAGCAAAGAAATCGCTCGCTACGGCCAAGAAAATCATGTCTGTTCCATCTGCACCTAAAAAGAAGACGGTTGCGGCCAAGATGAAGGCTGGAGTGAAAGCAAGTTCAAAGAAGACCACCGCTGCTACCTTGAAGAAGGCCAGTGCACAAAAAAAGTCGGCCGCTATTAAGAACAAGAAACTGAAAGCCAAAGCTTCTGTCGACAAAGTCAAATCAAAGGTTAACAAGTATACACACCCTAAGGCTGCCCTAGTTACGCCCAAGGCAGAAGCCATTACGATCAAAAAGGAAACTATCCCGAAGACGGAAAAAGAGAAGCCAATCAGGATCAAGGAAGAGTATTCCGCTCTAATGGCTATGCCTGGTCGCGTGATGGTCAAATTAGAAGGCTGCCATTGAGATGTGAAGAGAAAAATTCCTTAAATTCATAAATTGTCGACATAACTTTTTTTCTATGGATCCAGATAGGAAGGGGGGGGAGATGTTCAATCCTCAACTTGTTTTTGTTTTTCCCAATCTTTCGTTTTTTTTTTGTTTTTCTTTCTGCTTTTTTGTCTTTCGATTTATTATTTTTGTGTGTGAGTGCAGGAAACTCAGAATTATTTGGGATATTTTTTGTTTAAAAATCAACGTTTTGCTATGCCAGTTAATCTCAATACATTATTGAGGCATTTCCTACAAGTTTTTCTTTTGTTGAAAACAGTATTGGAGTTAGATGGGGTTTCAACAACTAATCGTCGGATTGACGATTGTCGACGATGACCTACGCTAGTGGTTACTGCTTCAGTACGTTAGACCAACCGTGTCTTACTTGTCTGTGTCTTCTACTTCTTTTACTAATAACTGTTTCTTCATATCGACAAAAATCTTCGAGTGAAGACCTGGACCATGTCGAACTCGATACTAACCAAAGAAGTGACTGACTCTATGTGTCGCGTGGACTGGAAAATCAACGAATTCGTGAAAACAACGCAGTTCAAGCTTGAACGTTCCCAGCCTAATGCATCTTACAATTGTATGTGCGAGATATACAGCACCAGAAGAGAGAAATGCTACAATGTGACACTCTCTTTAACTTGGAACTACTCCAGATTTCAAGAGAGAGATGAAAGAAACAGTTCCAGTGAAGGAAGAGGTTCCAATATCTTGGTTAATCCCCACCAACCCTGCACTGTTTGGGGTCAAATTAATGGAGGAAATAAATTCCAATTAACCGAGAAGAAAAGTACTACGAAAAGTTATTGGGAGTCATCTGTGGCCATAGCTACCTTATCTTGTAATGTAAGGAATCCAATACTCGTTACCATCTGGATAGAATTCAAAATTTTTACTCTTGGCGAGAAGACCACACTGAACCATTTTACAATTCTGTTTGCTCAGCAAACTAACTGCGATGTCCAGTTCCGCTTCGATGGGGGAGAACAAATTGGCGCCCACAAAATTATACTGGGGGTCAGAAGTCCAGTTTTCGCTGCTATGTTTCAGCACCAGATGGAAGAAACAAAGACTGGTAAAGTCTTCGTCAAAGATATCGAACCGGATATTTTCAAGGAACTTCTCTATTTCGTCTACTCGGGCCGTTTAAGAGCACCATTGGTCGAAGATGCTGCCCAGTCATTGTTTTTGGGAGCTGAAAAGTATCACATTGACGACCTTCAACATGAGTGCATTCAATTTATGTTATCCTGCATCCGGGTAGAAAATGCTACCAGTCTGATGGCCTGGGCTCACGTGCACTCGGTAGAGAAAGTCAAGGAAGCTGCGCTCGCCTTCGTGGCCTTACACGGTAAAGAAATTTGCCAGCTAGAAGATTGGGAAAAACTGATCAATAAACATCCACAGCTGGCCCTGTTGGCAACTCGGCAAATGATGGAGAAAATGTCTGTTGTTGGATGAATGGAAGGAAATGCGTATTTTTGAAAGTCTAAACTTAATCGTATATTAACTAAGAATGTTATTTCCGCTTGTCTTTATCAGACTTTTGCACTTTTATGTCTTTTCTGCTCTAATAAACAAAGATTCTTATTAACATAAATTTCTCTCATACAATTTTCGTGTAGTCGCCACCACTTTATTACATACCGTACCCTTCTTATCTAGGTGGTAAAACACGATAAAACACTGTTCTCGTATCTGCTGCATGTAAATGGTCTCGTAGGTAGGCCTATTTGATGCTTGTAAATTAAAGAGGAACTCAAACTAGCGAGTTGTACATTTCATGTATGGGTTGATTCATACGTGAAATACTGTCTTTAAGTTTGCTATCATGCGCTAACCAACCGCTACTGAAGTGTATATGACAGAGATAAATAGCTACAGGATATGTTTTATTATAAAATTATGTGCGATAGATCGACTGCCACCATTGAACCGAACTACTAATCGATTTATTATTGGCGCTCCATCTAAATGATTTTTCCTGATTGAGGAAGAATATATCAAACAAATGAAAAAATCATAACCCTGTGTAATGATACGATTTCCGTTCTGTCGTCAATTTACACTATCAAACGCCCAGCTTCATTTTAGCGGCTAATGCCATAATTAGTGCGAAATAACCTTCGTGATCAGCCATAATTTGTACAAGGCTACTATCCTGGACTGATTTAATGAAAAAACATGAAACACGAAGGCTTCGGCCAGTGCTGTTATTATTACGGTATTCATTTTCTATTTTTCATTCAACTTTTAAACAAACGGTCAAAAACGCATAGAACGCCAAGCTCTTTGCCTTTCAGTTTCGAAACACAGCACTTTCAACTACAAACAAAATAACAAATACAAAGTGTTTTACTTGCGGGTGAAATTATTCATACACGTATGAGAGGATGATGAGGTTGAATTTCAACAATTAAAGTGTCCCGGCATACCCATGGCTCAAAGCGCTCATTTTCTCTATGATGCGTCGAGTTACCAACACACACAGAGCTGGGTAGTTCGCAGTGAATTCCTCCCATTCATCTTGTAGACAAACTTCTTGGCCGTGCTTCGTAACGAACTCTAGAGTCGCTTCCTTTAGCCTTTCAACCGAGTGTAGGTGCGCAAAAATCAGCAAACTGATAATATTGTTGATCCGGATGGAGGTTAACATATATCCGATGCACTCTTCTTTCAAATCACCAATGTCGTACTTGTCCGCCGCCACAAATAGTGGCTGAGCTGTGACTTCAGTCAATGGCGCCAAGGTCCGTCCAGAGTAGATGTAGTGAAGTAACTCTTTAAAGATGTCTGGTTGAATATCTTGAATATTGACTCGGCCCGTCTCCGACTCTTTCATGTCGTGCTTGAACATAGCGGCAAAAACTGGGCTCCGGGCCCCCAAAATGGAAAGGTGCCCACCAATTTGCCGATCATTTTCGAAAGAGAACAAAACGTCGCACCGAATTTGCTTGACAAATAACTCGGTTAGATCCTTGAGGGTATTCTTCTCGCCCAAACTGAAAGAAGTTTCGAAAGCGATCCAAAGGCGACAGTCCAATCTAGCAGTCCTGTACTTGCGAGTCGAACGGGGGAAGTTCATCAAAAATTTGTCCGATTTCCAAGTGCCGGAAGACAATTGCGTCAATGGTGTTTTGTCACTTCCGTTGATGCTGGCCCAAACAGCACAGGGTCGTTGTTGATTATCTAAACTACTACCATCAGAAGTTCTTGTTTCTCCGTCGGAAATGGGTTTGTCTTGCATTAAACGCAGTTCAGTGTTGTAGATGAGAGCTCCATCTTCGACAGACTCACTAGACAAGCTGGACACACAAGAAACGGAAAAATCAGGAATGCACGGGTAGAAATGGATCCGCTGAAAAGACTCTGGCATCGAAGTTGTCACCCAAATTAATTTATGGATTTCTGTCATCCACACGAACCGCGAAGAACCGCCATCTACTTGTTCGAATGTGATTGGCATCGATTTCGTTTAAAAACAGGAGTGAAGTCCGCTTCGCAATACGTTCACCGAATTTTCACTTCTTCGTTCGTCGTCAGTATACTGACGACGGATGACTATAGTTTTTTAGACTTTTTACAAGTTTCGTCGCATTTGTAGTCCACTCGCTTTCCCCTTTAGAGAAGTAAATTTCTTCGTGGGGTAGGGAGACATAATTTTCTAGACTACCTAACCTAAACAACTGAGAGGAATTTTCTTTTAAAAGTTTCTGTATAAAAAACATGGCCGTCGACGTTATCTGCCAATCAGATTTCAAAGAGTCCGAAGGGGGGTAAAAGTTATAGAAAAACATTAATAACGGCTAAGTTTGATTGCGTCACACACGTACGTAAGTGTAATACGCGCTAAATTCTTCACGGAAAGGAAAATAAATCTCTATACTTTTCGTTTACTCCCCTGAGGACACAGTCGACACACAAAAATAAATTTTACAAACATATATTCTTTACCTCTATGATACTAGCTTGTTACCCCCCAGTTATATTTAAATATCGGTTTAATTTTCGTTGCACGTAATGATTAAAGGTGGTTTCCATTGCATCGGCAAATTTCGATCGACCTTTTTGGCTATTGCACCGAAATCTGAAACACCTCAACAATGGGATCGATATTCGGATATTGACCATTCATCAGGATGAAGCTCGAACCAAAAAGCAGAAATATTGTGTTAGATGCAACGTAGACAGCCGCAGCTATCAGAAACACCAGACACCATTGACCTATAGTTTACTGGAAGCAAAGAAATTAGTCTAGAATGAGGATCCCGAAGTAAGAATGTCTGTAAACATTAGATTCTGCTTGGAGTGGTCTAAAAATTAATTACATTTAAAAGAAAGTGTAATTTTACCTTACCTGTTCTTGCAATAATATTCCTACCACGTATGGTGTCGCGAACTTATGTTGGCTAACGAATTGGTGATTCCAAACAATGTACCAGCATAGGGCAGTGCAATCTCAACAAAATTCACCTACTTTCGTATTCCAAGTTTTTGTTTGTGTTCATCAAAATCAAAATTTTCAGGAAACCCAAAGAAGCACGCACCACTGAATCCTACAGCCATGGTTATTAAGATAACAGCAAATCCAGTATTGCACCCAATGTATCCAGCTCCTATTAGAGCAATAGCGGGGCCATACTGTCCTAAAAAGGAAGCATCCTTCTAGCAGTTTTTCTCACAGTTTAATATTTTTAGAGATAATACCAATCGAGTTAAAAAATTTTCGAACGTTAGTTTCCTCATACATCTTATTTGCGATAAGCCAATCTGCAATGGAGCTACACGTTGTACAAAATATTAACCACATGGCCAAATACGGTAGAGCCGAGAGTTAACTGTTCTGTAGTTATAATTGGAGAAAACGCAATGATTAATGAAAAGTGCAAGGCATATATGTCTTCATGTCTTACCTGTTTAATATTAAAATGGAGAATGTTGTCAAAATAGGTTGGAAGCTCATCAGTCATAAGGGTGTAAAATCCCCAGGAGTAACCAATGTGGGCTGCTCCAACAGCCCATACAGCACCGGAAGTTGCCATGGATTTCCACGGAACAGGTAGTTTATCCTTTAATATAGGAGTATTAGTTTTATCGTTTTTATTTTTAGAATTTTGGAAACTTTTGAATCATCTTGATAATTTTCAATACCTCTTTCAAACCAGTTCGCACGGAGTCATTGCGCGGAAGATCGCTAACCAAAAATGTCCCAAAGACGAACCAGGTTACGCCCAGGCTACCAAAAACGTAGAATGCTGTCGGCCATCCACCATCAAACCCGTATTGGCAAAGTACTCCAGTCAACGGAAGTGTAATCACTGAACCAAATTGAGCCCCTGTTCTTCAACTTAAAGTAAGTGTCTCTAAAACCTGTTATACCATCGTGCAATTACCAGTAAAAATATAAGTAGCCATTGTACTTCTCTCTGAGGGTGGAGCGCGTTCTGCAAGCATCGAATGCATGGCAGGGAATGTGATGCCCTGCATTTTAAAGGACGATTGAATACGTTTTTTTTGCACAAGCTGCTTTTTTAGTTTGCGTTCCACAACTAGCCTCTCCCAAACCCATTACGACACGAGAAAAGATGAGCAAGATATCGCTTGTTCGAGTTGCAAGGGGTGTTAACAAGGTGAGAAGAGATGAACTGAGGATTCCGTAGCCACGCCATGTATGGCGAGGTCCCCAACATCCTAACAAGGTACAAACATTATTTGTTAAGATGAAACTAGGATTTTCAAAAGAATCTGAATCCTTTAAACTGAAAAATAAACCTTTCGTTTTTAGAGCCCTTGCAGAACTTGTAACTAACGAGAAACACGTACAGTCACCAAGCTTAAGCTAATTAATTATAAATTAATAGAGGACTACTAGGTTTTTGACTTTTTGTCCAATCGATCCTGGAGGAGTGCTATTAGTTTCCGATTCCATGACTTTGGATTTTGGAACTAATTGTTTTTGTTTCTGACTTGAGTTTAATGTGACGGCGTGAAGACCATACAATAATTTCCTTAAAAGTGGCGTGTCAAAAGGCGCTGCCAACAAATTACCTGCCAGTGAACAGTTGCCCAGTATGCCTGAAAAGAAAGACGGATCTACTATATAAGATACGACGTTTGTCCAAGTCGTCTCAAGAGACGTTGACATCAATCTTTCGAAAAATTAGCTCAAAGGAGCAGTCACAAGAAGTGAGTGGTTATTTCTAAATCTTGCCGCAATTTGAATATTCTTAATGATGCCATTTGCTGTGATTTGTAGGGACTTGCGCAACTTTACTAGTTCAAACAGCGGTACCCAGATGCTAATATTGAACCGTTTTTGAGCCGTTCATCCGATTTCTTTAAGAATTACATTGAGCGAGGTCTGAAGTTCATTGAAGAGAAGAAACGTAAAGAACTCGCTCAGGGCCTACTGACTCCAGACAATAATAATCCTATCGAAGGCAGTCCCGTCCAACAGTCTTCTGGTTCCGAGTCTGGCTGGAGTCTGGAGTGAACCCTGATGCATACCGAGAAAGACTGAAGAAACTTCGTGCCCCCACTGGACTGGAAACCAGTCAAGTATGTTCCATACATCGGAGTCCCATCCGCCTTGTTGAATCAAAAATTTAATAATGCCGTTAAACAGGTCGCAAGTTCAAATGATAGCAGCACGATAAATCAATTTGGATATTCATCCTCCTCGTCTGCCACCGTAACACAAACACGCACCGTCACGACAATATCCAGTGACTTTGAAAACGTAAGTGTTGCGTTTGTACAAAATCGTCGAACAGTAGGGTTAATACCTTCCATTGAACTAAGGTCCCCGTTTCTTCAAACGTCACTTAAAGCTCGTCCGCAACCAGTGATATTGAAGATTATCGCCGCCGCTTGGAAATGTTAAAAAATGGTGGCCATCTCTCATAAACGAGTACAGGCTACGCGATAGCAAACATGCTTGCCTCTTTGGTTCTGAGAATCTGAGCTATAAGCGAAACGCTCCGTTCGAATTTTAAAAACGTGCACCCCCTACTCATGCTTTCGATCTTGTCTATGCTATGGTTTGTTGCGTCCTTTATCGAATCGTTTGTAGCCTTCACAATTCTCAAAAATTTTCATTTGTACGTTAGTGAACCTAAAGTTATCACGTAATAAACCGATCCCACATTTCGGTCTATTTTTAGTAAAACATTTGGAAACCAATAGAAATGGGTATACAAGATTACAAAGTTACTGTTTAACTAGATGGGGCATCATCAAGCATCAGGAATTGGTCCTTATCTTTTGCTTCAATCCATGGCACTAGATTGGCAGAAGCACAAGTCCCTGTGAACGATGAGGTGAATTGCTTGTCACGGAATTGTAAGATGCTTTCTTGTTTGTGAAGCCGCCCGGTTTTGAACATGGAAGCGGCTGCTATCAGATTGACGTGGGGATAATCAGTGGCAGCTAGGTCCAGATTTCTGTACAATACTCAAAAACAGAAAACTGAAGCACCTAACAAATCACCAAATCACCAAGTTGTCATTCTGCTGAATTCTAACCGCCGGGGAAGGGATGGTTAAGTGGACTAGGGCGTCAAGTGAGCAAGGGGGGGCTCACCCCCGGGTTCAATCCCCATTCCAATGAACACACTACTAACACCTACTAACAACGAATCAGTCGAAAAAACATACCGCTCAAAATCCTCGTTCCATTCCCCATACCTTCGTTCCTGCCTTACAAGTACCGAATTACAAGTAGGACGGTGCGTAAGTGACTCAAGCTATAAGCTATATGTAATATGAGAAGAGTACTGCAACGACTCGGCAACGCCGGGCGTCTGCAGTGGCACCTAGTAGAAAAAAAACCCGCCGTCGTGTGTGTCGTGTGTTCAAGCATTTCAAACAGTGACGAGCCACTTGTTATAACAAATTATAAACATGGCTTCAATTATTAGAATTAAACGTCGTCAGAGTCAGGAACCAGCGGAAGCCCTGTTACTGGGAGCTAAACGTAAACGAATGGACGGACGTTTAGAGACTGCTGAAGTTGATGTGTGGACTTGGTTGTGGCCTGTTTTCCGGTTTTGTGGAACTACTGAAAATGAGGTATCACATTTTGATGGTTTCTAAATGAAGTTATACTTCATGTGTTTTCTGTGCAGAAAGAAAATATGGATGATATTGCAAAATTAGTTGAAAAGGGAAAATTAATGTCTCATCGTCAAAGACAACATGTTATGTCACCAACAACAGATAGTGAGAAAAAGTACAAGGTAACTTGTAAAATGTTTGTGTGTATATCTTTTATAATTGTTTAAAGTTTCATCTTTCGTACACAATTCTAGGTCCTAAACACACTAAGAAACCTTGTGGATACACACACCGATGTAAAGATTTATGATCTAGTTCTTGAGGGGGAGGCACAATTGAAGCCAGACATCCCTACTTGTAATGGTGTTCCTTTTGTGGTTGAGAAATGCGAGGTACCCAAGGATAAATATGTATATGATATTTACTACTCTGACAAAGGGACCATTGATGATTCATACATTGATTGCCTAATGAGGTAATTTATCAGGCAGTTCAAATCTGATTTTGGAACTTATGTTTTTTTCTTTCTTCATCAGTGTTCAACCATATTACTATCACGCTGAAGATCACTTATACATAAGTGATGAACAGAATGAAAGTGATGAACAGAATGAAAGTGATGATTCTACTGATGAAAACAATTGGAGAAATTCATATCCGACTGATGATGATGAAGAATGGTAACTTTCTAAGGTGCCTGCTACCAAAGTATCAGTTCATATTTATTGTCTTTTATAATTAGCGACGACGAACTTGTCGGGGAAATGTGTGGTATGTACTTAAATGGGAACGACGAATTGTCGTCTGACGACGAAGATTTCATTTACTCAAAGGATGATGACGACCTTCGGCACGGTTATGCTTATTCCAAATACAAGAAACGAGTGGCCAAAGATCTGTTAGGCAGTAACTCGGAAAGCGAAGACGATTATGACGTGGACGAACCCGTTGAAAGTGTTGACTGATATTTCTTTCAAATGGTGGCGAATTAAAATTTCCTTGGTGTGCACGCAGAGTCTTATACTCTATCTCAAATGTATCCAGCCACAGTATGTAAATGTTGTCGTTATGTACACTTTAATAAAATTGTATCTTTCGCATTTTGAATTCTAATCTCCCTTTCCGTCCCAAAATGTTAATTATTAACCGTTACGATTGACGTTCCAGATTGGTTTGACTGAAGACAGACAAACGGACCGCGTATTTTATTCTCAGCCGCTGATCTTACAGGACCAGGATCACTTCCATTTCATGTACCGGCCAAAAGTTGAAGGCGCTATTCCGCTGGAAGGCCATTGTTCCATTCGGATTACTAACGACAATGGAACCGCCTGTTTCTTAACTTTGACGTCAAGAATGCACGACGGAATCCGTATTTTGTGCATCCAGCCAACGTTCCGCATCCACAACGACACGGCCAGCTTATTAAAAGTTGGATGTATTATCGG
The DNA here is from genome assembly GCA_022539655.2 of Ceriodaphnia dubia. Lineage (NCBI taxonomy): Eukaryota > Metazoa > Arthropoda > Branchiopoda > Diplostraca > Daphniidae > Ceriodaphnia > Ceriodaphnia dubia. The sequence goes on from JAKUCG020000099.1 coordinate 54,754, forward strand.
CGACGGCCAACAGACTTGGAAACAAAGCATCCTAGACGCCAAAGGCGAATCGAGAGCCATTCCGTTACTCTTCTGGCAAGGAGGAGGGAAAAATCCTGATCATCTCTTCTTATCACTTCGGTTGTGTTCTGAATGGAGTTGCCCGATCCAGCTCTTCCATCCTGGCTCTCGGAATTCAAACACTAACAACATCAAACCCCAACGTTACTCCATGTCAGTTCCATTATCATCCGGATGTCAAGAATCCAAGACGGCCGCAGACAATTGTCCTCTTGCTTTGACTCGATTGGAACAAAACGGCCTAGTCTACATGTCCGTCGCTGTGGACCCCAATCCACTTTGGGTTCTAGTGAATTGAACTGAATTTGCTCTGGCACACGCCCAAGCTTCTGATTCCGTTCCTGGACAGTCGGAGCCGGATTGCGCCCAGTTTCAATGGCACGGAGTTGTGCGACCTGATGGAGCAGAAATTTATACACCGCCTTGGGGCTAGCAACGTTACTTGGACGTCTCGCCACCTGTTAATCTTCTTCGGTTGTTGCTGGCGTTGGATGAAGCCAAGCCGGAATGGAGTCAACCGGTCCATCCCAGCCACGCTTACGATCAATTCCTCAGTTTGTCACCGACTGTTGATGTCATGGTCCGCATCGTCCGCACATCCACTCCCAATCAGACGGCCATTTACGTCGAACCGGTCAGTCGGATCGAAGTTTCTGCTTCGGATATCCGTGGACGGATTGAGTTTCCACCTTCACTTCCGCCTCCGCCTGTTAAAGAAGTTCCCGTCCGACCGCATCGCCCGGCGTGCAGGCGTTCACCATGGAAAACGGACCACGGTTGTCGGTATCTCCATCACTTGGCCGGTGATCAATTGGCCGGAATCACCGATGTCATTGCGGATAACAAAGAATGGAACGTCTCTGTTTACTGGCCAGAAATTGGTGTATGCTTCCGTGATGATACGGCCGTGCATCGTCGAGAAATGGCCCGTCTGACGGCCGATCACGTCTTGGTCGACTATTTCCAGAATCCTGCTCTCCATCGAATCACTCTGCGTTTTGGACACATTCAAATGGACAACCAAATGTATCGGCCGGAAGTCGGAGGACGAACAGAAGTTGAAGAAAGCCAAGGATTCGATTTTCCAGTCGTCTTTCTAGCCCAAAACTCTCCAAGTTGGCCAAGCAAATCTCGACGAAATTGTTGGATAAACTACGGCAGAACGCATTTGTCGTCTTTGAGCTGGGCCTGACTACTTCTTGTCGTCCCCGGTCCCTCGACGCTAGTATTTGAAGTGAATCCCATTTTCCTCTTTATTGAAGACCGTTTTGTCGTTGCCGCCATGGATTACTTTGGTACGTTTTCTTTCAATTCACCAACTGTAATGAAAGAGTCCAGTCAATCCACCGAACTGGTCTCATTTCCGGATCGAGTCGCCGAAGCTCTCTCCAGTCTCTCCGTTTCCGTCAATTTTGATCAACTGAAAGTTCACGCCATCTCGCTGGACTTGAGTCTACGCAGTTCCGTCAAACTTTACATCGCCCTCGATCATTCCCCGCTCCGCCTGGATGCTTTCGAACGCTCTTTAGTCTTAACCACGCCTTATCGACTGGGCCAGACTCTAGCTATGCATTACGTCTCCAGCGCTCTCTTTAAAGCCGGTTGGGTTGTTGGTTCCATGGAATTGCTCGGATCGCCAACGGCACTGGCTCGCACGGTGACTCTCGGTTTGAAAGATTTCGTGCGTTTGCCCTATCAGGGCATCTGGCGCGGTCCAAGAGGTTTCCTAGCTGGGATTTTTAACGGTTCGGATTGTTTGGTCAGCCGCGTCACAGCTGGAACAGTCACATCAGTCACACAATTGGCTAGCAGCGTGGCTCGAAATGTCGATCGCCTCTCATTCGACTCGGATTTCCAGCAACGGAGCGAAGAAGGGCGAAGAAAAAAGCCACAAGGTTAGCTCATTCAATTTCAAGAACATTGCTAATTAAACTAAAATTTTCAATTTAAAATCTGAATTTAGGATTGGTCCAAGGAATTGGCTGGAGTCTCAGCGCTTTAGGATTGAGCCTGCTTGGTGCTTTGGGTGGATTGGCTCACCATCCGCTTCAATCTTTGATAGAAAACGGAACAGTCAGTCCGCGAGTAAGAGTGTGGATCATCCATTATATAAGTTGTATGGATAAGACAATATGTATGGATGAGACAAGAGTGTGCGGTTGAGGCAGAGGTATGGATGAGACAAGAGTGTGCCGAGTGCGGATGAGACAAGTGGTATGGATATGGACATGGTTGTAGTTATGTAAGAAATCGCCATATGTGGTTACCTTACCCTAATTTAGCTCCCGCCTCTTTGCTTCAGTAAAAATCAGAACGTTTCATCAATTGGGAAATGACAAGGATATTTTGAGAATTGAGTTCATTTACGACTCGTTTTGCTCCGCCGTCTTTCATGGTCTGGTCATAAGTTATTGGGAGTTATCTGTGGCCATAGCTACCTTATCTTGTAATGTAAGGAATCCAATACTCGTTACCATCTGGATAGAATTCAAAATTTTTACTCTTGACGAGAAGACCACACTGAACCATTTTACAATTCTGTTTGCTCAGCAAACTAACTGCGATGTCCAGTTCCGCTTCGATGGGGGAGAACAAATTGGCGCCCACAAAATTATACTGGGGGTCAGAAGTCCAGTTTTCGCTGCTATGTTTCAGCACCAGATGGAAGAAACAAAGACTGGTAAAGTCTTCGTCAAAGATATCGAACCGGATATTTTCAAAGAACTTCTCTATTTCGTCTACTCGGGCCGTTTAAGAGCACCATTGGTCGAAGATGCTGCCCAGTCATTGTTTTTGGGAGCTGAAAAGTATCACATTGACGACCTTCAACATGAGTGCATCCAATTTCTGTTATCCTGCATCTGGGTGGAAAATGCTACCAGTCTGATGGCCTGGGCTCACGTGCAGTCGGTAGAGAAAGTAAAGGAAGCTGCGCTCGCCTTCGTGGCCTTACACGGTAAAGAAATTTGCCAGCTAGAAGATTGGGAAAAACTGATTAATAACCATCCAGAGCTGGCCCTGTTGGCAACTAGGCAAATGATGGAGAAAATGTCTGTTGTTGGATGAATGGAAGGAATTGCGTATTTTTGAGAGTCTAAACTTAATCGTATATTAACTAAGAATATGATTTCCGCTTGTTTTGATCAGACTTTGCACTTTTTTTCCCTTTATGCTCTAATAAACAAAGATTCTTATTAACATAAATTTCTCTCATACAATTTTCGTGTAGTCGCCACCACTGTATTACATACCGTACTCTTCTTATCTAAGTGGTAAAACACGATAAAACACTGGTCTCGTATTTGCTGCAGCTAAATGGTCTCGTAGGTAGGCCTATCTGCTGCTTGTAAATTAGAGAGAAACTCAAACTAGCGAGTTGTACATTTCATGTATTGGGTGTATTCATGTGTGAAATACTGTCTTAAGTTTGCTACCATGCGCTAACCAACCGCTACTGGAGTTACATGACAGAGATAAATAGCTACAGGATGTTTTATTATAAAATTATGTGCGATAGATCGACTGCCACCATTCAACCGAACTACTAATCGATTTATTATTGGCGCTCCATCCAAATGAATTTTCCTGATTGAGGAAGAATATATCAAACAAATGAAAAAATCATAACCCTGTGTAATGATACGATTTCCGTACTGTCGTCAATTTACACTATCAAACGCCCACCTTCATTTTAGCGTCTAATGCCATAATTAGTGCGAAATAACCTTCGTGATTAGCCATAATTTGTACAAGGCTACTATCCTGGACTGATTTAATGAAAAAGACATGAAACACGAAGGCTTCGGCCAGTGTTGTTATTACTATTCATTTTCTATTTTTGATTCAACTTTTAAACAAACGGTCAAAAACGCATAGAACGCCAAGCCTTTTGCCTTTCAATTTCGAAACACAGCACTTTCAACTACAAACAAAATAACAAATACCAACTGTTTTACTTGCGGGTGAAATTATCCATACACGTAGGAGAGCATGATGAGGTTGAATTTCAACAATTAAAGTGCCCCGGCATACCCGTGGCTCAAAGCGCTCATTTTCTCTATGATGCGTCGAGTTACCAACACACACAAAGCTGGGTAGTTCGCAGTGAATTCCTCCCATTCATCTTGTAGACAAATTTCTTGGCCGTGCTTCGTAACGAACTCTAGAGTCGCTTCCTTTAGCCTTTCAATCGAGTGTAGGTGCGCAAAAATCAGCAAACTGATAATATTGTTGATCCGGATGGAGGTTAACATATATCCGATGCACTCTTCTTTCAAATCACCAATGTCGTACTTGTCCGCCGCCACAAATAGTGGCTGAGCGGTGACTTCAGTCAATGGCGCCAAGGTCCGTCCAGAGTAGATGTAGTGGAGTAATTCTTTAAAGATGTCTGGTTGAATATCTTGAATATTGACTCGGCCCGTCTCCGACTCTTTCATGTCGTGCTTGAACATAGCTGCAAAAACTGGGCTCCGGGCCCCCAAAATGGAAAGGTGCCCACCAATTTGCCGATCATTTTCGAAAGAGAACAAAACGTCGCACCGAATTTGCTTGACAAATAACTCGGTTAGATCCTTGAGGGTATTCTTCTCGCCCAAACTGAAAGAAGTTTCGAAAGCGATCCAAAGGCGACAGTCCAATCTAGCAGTCCTGTACTTGCGAGTCGAACGGGGGAAGTTCATCAAAAATTTGTCCGATTTCCAAGTGCCGGAAGACAATTGCGTCAATGGTGTTTTGTCACTTCCGTTGATGCTGGCCCAAACAGCACAGGGTCGTTGTTGATTATCTAAACTACTACCATCAGAAGTTCTTGTTTCTCCGTCGGAAATGGGTTTGTCTTGCATTAAACGCAGTTCAGTGTTGTAGATGAGAGCTCCATCTTCGACAGACTCACTAGACAAGCTGGACACACAAGAAACGGAAAAATCAGGAATGCACGGGTAGAAATGGATCCGCTGAAAAGACTCTGGCATCGAAGTTGTCACCCAAATTAATTTATGGATTTCTGTCATCCACACGAACCGCGAAGAACCGCCATCTACTTGTTCGAATGTGATTGGCATCGATTTCGTTTAAAAACAGGAGTGAAGTCCGCTTCGCAATACGTTCACCGAATTTTCACTTCTTACTGACAACGGATGACTATAGTTTTTTAGACTTTCTACAAGCTTCGTCGCATTTGTAGTCCTGCTTCCTTAATGACCCCAATTTTAGATTCCACTCGCTTTTCCCTTTAGAGAAGTAAATTTCTTCGTGGGGTAGGGAGACATAATTTTCTAGTCTACCGAACCTAAACAATTGAGAGGAATTTTCTTTTAAAAGTTTCTGTATAAAAAACATGGCCGTCGACATTATCTGCCAACCAGATATCAAAGAGTCCGAAGGGGGGTAAGAGTAATAGAAAAACATTGATAACGGCTAATTTTGATTGCGTCACACACGTACGTAAGTGTAATACGCGCTAATCCATCTTCGACAGATTCACTAGACAAGCTGGACACACAAGAAACGGAAAAATCAGGAATGCAGGGGTAAAAATGGATCCGCTGAAAGTACTCTGGCATCGAAGTTGTCACCCAAATTAATTTATGGATTTCTGTCATCCACACTAACCGCGAAGAACCACCATCTACTTGTTCGAATGTGATTGGCATCGATTTCTTTTTTTCTCGATTAACGTTTACAAACAAGGAAAAAAGTCCACTTCGCAATAGGGTACGTTCGCCGACTTGCCACTTCTTACTGACGACTATAGTTTTCTAGACTTTCTACTAGTCTCGTCGTATTCGTAGTCCTGCTTCCTTAATGACCCAATTTTAGATTTTTTGAGTTGCACTCGCTTTTCCTTTTGGAAAAGTAAATTTCTTCGTGGGGTAGGGAGACATATTTTCTAGACGCCGAACCTAAACAACTGAGATGAATTTTCTCGAGGGGTTGGCAACTCTCCGGCAGAGTGTACGAGATTCTGGGATTCTGACGTGATTCCAGAATCTTTCCTCTCAGGCTCTTATGGGGATTCTGGGCCAAGTGTACGAGGATTCTGAGAGTTGCCAACCCCTCGAATTTTCTATTGAAAGCTTCTGTGTAAAAAAACATGGCCGTCGACGTTATCGGCCAATCAGATTTCAAAGAAACCGAAGGAGGGGTAAAGGTTGTAGAAAAACATAACGGCTAATTTTAATTGCGTCATGCACGTACGTCCATGTACACGCGCGAGACTCTTTACGTAAAAGTCAGTAAAGCTCTATACTATTCGTTTACTCCGTTGAGCAACACTTAAATCAATTTTACAAATGAAAGATTCCTTAGCTCCATACTTAGCTTGTTAAGCCCCCCTTCTTCCTAGTCCAGTTTCTATATGCAAAACAAAGTGAAGATTATAACTTTAAGGAATGAAAGTTATATTACAAAATCGGTTTAATTTTGATAGGCTTAATTTAAATCTTTCGGCGCAAAAATACGAGACAATTTAACTGAAATGTCGATCGTGCGGCAAAGCGAATCGATGAATCGTGATCTTAAAATTCAAAGCTAAAAACTTTTATTGTGCTTCAATAATATTGTCTCCCCTTTCGATAGGGAAACACCTCAACAATGGGATGAATATTGACCATTCATCAGGATGAGAATCGTGACCGTCCACGTCCGCCGAAATACGGCGAATTCGTGTCTCATGATGACGTTAGCGTATCGCTTTGATTATGGTTTTGCTTTTAAGCGCGAATAAAGAGTAGCATATGAGTATTGTTACGAATGGAGGGGCTCAAACTACTAAAACTGAGGGAAAATCTACACGAAACCAGGCAAAGGGTTCAATTTGTTAAGCTAACGCGACTCCTAGGCTCAGAAGCAGACTGAAAATTTAAAGTCCACAGGATGAGTCGTCCGACCATCGCGAGTGCAAAGCACCGACTTTTGCAACTCTCCGCTTCGATCATCGCCTGATCATCGTCTCGTCAACGTCAATTCGTAGTTTAAGTCCGGACAAGTCTTTCAGGGAAAGGGGAAAAAGGTAGCCCGAGGTCATGAAAGGACATTTCAACTCGCATCAAATCCTCACTCATAACAGTATATTTAGTTACTTCTGACGGCCTTAAAAGCATTAAATATTCTCAATTTTTTTTGCCTTGAACCTGAAGAGCCTTAAATTATTTTATTATTTTATTTGCGAGCCCACTCCGGTCTACGATTCACATGTTTTTTTAGTACAATTTAAAATATATAAACCTTGATGATATAAATGATTGATGAGACAAGATGGAGGCGTCTTGTGATCAAGATTCAAGAGCAGTTTGGTCGGGAGTTCTTTTTTTCAATAATATTTTTTCTGAAGTTGCTTATCATGATGAAAGGAAATAAATTTTTTCATATAGTTGAAATATATTTACGAGCTTGGTTTCTTCTTTTCTTACGAACTTCAATCGCTGTCATGAAAAAATTTTATTGAAATAAGCAGCATGGCAACATCCGTAAGGTACGATGTCGATATTAATTCAGATATCGATATCAGAAACATGACAGACTGGATCACTGGAACTCTGGAAGCACTGAACAGAAAGTGAGACAGCAGATGAGCAGATTCTATTCCAGTGCTGTGTGTAATCTGTCAGTACAAAAATTTGTTCTGCGTAATCTTTTCTTAGCTGTAAGTAGTAATAAGTCACAAATATTACGTTGCTTCACTTCAGTTGGAGTTGTTCGAAATTGTTGAGAAATGGCATTAACTCAGAAAATCAGAGAAGGAATCTATTGTATATCTTGGTCCAACCCATCTTATGTTACCACCAGCAACATAGAAGTTAATTTGAAGGACATTTTCCAATTTTGCAAGTTATCTTACACGCTGGTGGGAAATGAAACAAACTTGGAAGTGGAGCTCATTCTTAACCAGGAAATGGAGTTCAAACCTTCATTGGAGTCCATCACCATTCTCGCTAGCAAATATGGAGTTCAACAGTATATGCAGTTTGAAGGAAACAACATATGGAAGACATCACTGCATGGGAACCCATATCCATACATTTGCTGTGGACGTACAGGATTAACTTTTGATTTTGTCATTGATGTCATTCCCAAATCAATGATTTTCATGAACAAAGAATCAAAAACTGTCTTAAATCACCTGCAAAATTTATGGATGAAGAAAACCTTGTCTGACGTCACTTTTGAATGTCGAGGAAAAACTATTAAAGGTCATTCACTAATCTTATCTTCTGGAAGCCCTGTGTTTGCAGCCATGTTCAAACATGAATTTCAAGAGAAGGAGAAAAAAGTAGTTGAAATAAAAGACATCAAGTCGTTTGTATTTGAGCAGCTTCTTCAATACATGTACACTGGAGAAATAGACTTCAAATGCATCGACGCAGCCGAATTGATGGTTGCAGCGGACAAGTATGAAGTTGATTCGTTAAAGGAGGAATGTGCTTCATACCTCTCACAAGATATTACAGTTGAAAATGCCTTACGATATCTCGTCTTGGCCCATGTTCACAATTCATCAGTTCTTCACCAAGCAACTTTGAATTTCATGTCTAAAAATGCCAAGGCCATCTGTTCCAGGAAAGATTGGATGGAGATTATTAAGAACTACCCGGAACTTAGCTTCGCCGCTATGCAGATGATGGTGATGGGTTAAAAATAAAGTTTCCAATTTCTGATTTTAATGTTTCTTAAGCTGGTTTACCCGCCAAAAATTCGGGACTCGGAAATATTCATTGGATGTCAATAATACAGAATGTTGAATACCCACAACTAAAAACTTGTTGAAAGTCTACTTCTACTATTCTACCTAGTTCTTTTAACGGTTAGCGAGTTGGTTAGTCCAAGATCAAGCTTATCTGGTAAAATCAATTAGGTTGGAGGTATGCCAAAGCCAAGTGTCAAATATGATACATCCGGGGGTTTTGCTTCTTTACTTCCGACCATTCACCGGTCCATCTCTTTCTGTTGCTTCAACGTTATAGGAGAGGTCCTCGTAGCTTTACAATTTGACCCTTTTTCATTTATTACCTAGTAGATACACTAATCATTCTAATCACACCACCGCTAATTAATTCTATTTATGACCATCCTGAAAAAATTAACTAGTATGTAGGCACTTAGGCAGCAAGTGAGCAAGTCAACTACCAAAAAATTTTACACGATTTGATGCAACAATCCTGGATGAAGCTTGTTAGTAATAACTACTTAAATGGTATCGCCAATAAAACTAAGTCAAGCTGAAATACAGTCAAATATATGAGAATAGGTTTTAGAGAACTCTGTATTGAATCCAGATGAACATATCCAGATTGTGAAAAAGGTGTAAACCGGGTTAAATTTTCCCAACAAAAAGACAGAATAACTTAAAAGAGTGAACAACGGCAGAATGGGAACATGTGTTTTGAAGACAAAAATGTATTTGCGAAGTATTTTCTAGGAGCAAAGCTAAGGTCAAAGTGTCCAGCACATGACCGCAGATGATATCGGCCAATCAGAAGGGAACGAGAGGGAGCAATCAGCAATAGCTATGAAAAAGCACCATCGGCCACGGGCCCACGGCCTACTGTATACGGTACTCCCATCAGCGCCACCACCCCATTGCACCTTATGACGAGTGGCGCTGATGGGGGTACGAAACTCATCTGGTGAATGGTGAATTTGGTGGCACGCTGGGGGATAAAGACAGTCTGGCCATATAGATTAGAGAGTGAGTAGGCCATGTTCATTGCTAGCAATTGTTTGACTGTGAATGGTGAGTGACTTCTTGCCTCGTGAATCATTACATTTGTTGGTTCTGTAAAAACGATACGGTATAGTGAATTGAACAATGTCTATATCTATTGAAGTTGAAGAAGTGGATGGGAGCAAGACTAGTGTCGATTGGAAAACTAGAATTTACCCGAGGGTTACGGACACGAGTCAACCATTTCAGCTTGATCGTTTCCATCCACGCGCCACATACAACGGTATGTGTCACTTAAAGTGCAGCAAATCCCCCGCCAGTGTGTATGGTATCCAGTTGTCTTTGACATGGGAATGTAAACCAGCGTCCGGGGAGACTACTTCCAGTGAAATTTTGGCTAATAGTCCTCATCACCGACCTTGTGCTGTTTGGGCAACTTTAATCCACTTTTGTGGCAAAAGTTTAGAATGCAAGCTAAAGGAGAATAAGACAACGGATTCAACGCTACGTTGGAAATCTTCCCAATTTCAGTTTAAATTAGTTAACAAGAACGAGGAACACCAAAACGGCACGATTTTGCTGCGTGTGAAGTTTCTTATCCAGTTCGAGACCTGTAGTCGTGGAGAGAAGAACACCCTCAAACATTTGGCCATTTTGTTTACCCAGCAAATCAACTGCGATGTCCAGTTTTGTTTTGAGGGTGGAGAACAAATTGGTGGACATAAAAGCATTTTGGGGGCCCGGAGCCAAGTTTTTGCCGCCATGTTCAAGCACGACATGAAAAAGTCGGAGACGCGTCAGGTCAATATTCAAGATATTCAACCAAACATCTTTAAAGAACTGCTTCATTACATCTACTCGGGTCAGGTCGCAACCCGGCTAACCGAAATCACTGCCGCCCAGTTCCTACATTTAGTGGCCGACAAATACGACATTGAAGATCTGAAAGAAGAATGCTACCGCTTCCTACGTTCTTCCATCGAGGTGAACAACGTACTCCAACTTTTAGCCTGGGCGCACGTTAATTCGGTGGACGATTTGAAAGAAGCAGCGCTGGATTTTACCGCCCTGCATGAGAAAGAAATTTGCCATCTATAGGAATTCGTGCAGTTGATCGAGAACCACCGGGAACTCAGTGTAGTGGCCATTCAACGAATGGTGGGATGAGATGAACATTGTTCTGTGTATAAAGTGTGATAATTTCTTTTGCACGTAGTTCATTCGTTAAAGGAGGAACGCTTCGTACCTTTCACAAGATATTACAGTTAAAGTTGCCTCACGATTTCTCGTTTTGGCCCATGTTCACAAGTCACAATTCTTCGTCAAACAACTTTGAATTTCATGTCGAAAAATGTCAAGGCCATCTGTTCAAGGAAAGATTAGATGGAGATTATTAAGAATTACCCTGAACTTAGCTTCGCCGCCATGCAGATTATGTTTATGGGTCAAAAATAACTCCAATTCTGATTCTCCCAACTTTCATGTTGTTCTTATGCTGCTGTACCCGCCAAAAACTCGGGAATCAGAAATATTCATTGGATGTCAATAATACAGAATGTTGAATACCCACAACTAAAAACTTGTTGAAAGTCTACTATTCTACCTAGTTCACAACGGTTAGAGAGTTGGTTTGTCCAAGATCAAGGTTAAATGGTAAAATCAATCAGGTTGGCGGTGTTCCAAGTGTCTAAGAGTTGCCTAAAAGAGGATTGTTAGCTACTCAGGCGCCGTAGAATAAAAGACTTAATGAAGTTGCATCGAAAATTTAGATTTAACGTACAAATTACCTTTGTAAATATTAAAAAGCCTCTTAAATCACGAAAGTAACAGGCAGATAGCAGATTATGAATGCATGCATGAATCATCTCAGCACAATCTTGCCCGTAAACAATTAGGATCATCTTCAAATATCTGTCTATTTTTATTCTTTATCAGAACCAAGGGAAAGCTGGACACGTCATTCAGAGCTCTACACACTACACGGAAACTAATCAATGGTCTAGTTTTTAGTTCATCAGCCCAATATTACTTACATGGCGCAGGAGGCCATGGATGCTTTGCTCGTGCTTCATGAACCAGAAAAGATTGAAATGTGTAAATGAGTAAATCCCGAGTACTTTTTCAAGGTATTGTATTCTTTCCTTGTCGATGTGCGCGCATTAATACTCTCGATACAGAAGCCCAATATGAGTTTGCTAGTGGAAAGCGTGTTTGTTTTGGGGTTACGCAGTATAATTTATACAATCGACCCGGGTTATTTTTGCTATTCTCAACCAAAACCCCTGAGTGCCTGGATGCCGGTGATGGTGCGGCCTAAAATGAGGGTGTGCGTGGATGTCGTGAGTGCCCTCGTAGGTATTGACGGCTTCCAAGTTCATAACATGCCGGATGATGTGGTACTCGTCGAAAATGCCCTAACCTTCCCTTTTGCCCTTCACTAAAAACCAAAAGGTACTTCGAAACTCCAACATGGCCTTACATCAGTTAGAGGCGATTCATACTCGGATTCGTCCGTTCGAAAAGAATGCCTCGCTCGAAGCGAATCATATAATTCTGAAACAATAGAAATAGAACAGTGAAAATTGATGGGTCTCAGACGTTCTGGCCCTACCTTCTGTCGTGTCATCCCCCTAAGCAGATGGGAAAGAGAATAATTAGAAGTTAACATTCACGGGTTCAATTTCAAATAAACACATAAAACCTACCAAAAGATTTATCGTAAGATTTTTTCGTCTTTTTGGAACGCAGGGAGTGATTCCTTTGTTGTGTTGTGAATGAAAGAGTTTAAAGAACTATATCGCGCTCTCTATTTATTGTTGCTCAAGAGAAACCATAACAATATGAAGCGGAAAGGGTTCTTTCAATTTGTAATGTGAGAGACCAGATTTGGAACTTAGTTTTTAATTAGCTTTTGGCCGCCTGAATAGGAGGTGTGAGCACCAACGCGCAAGTCGCTGTCGGAACAGAATTGGACAAATCGGGCAAATTCAAAAGGATATCCCTCTCTATATGACTAAAATTTGATTAAAGCTTTTATCTTTGGTACTAGTCATACGAGAGGTCGTCGAGCTTTTGACCACCTGCGGGTGTATTGAAGTATCGACTTAGACCCCAAACTGGCTATGTATCGATTTCGAAGAGTCGAGTTGCGTGCGCCCCTTCAGGTTTTTTTTTTCATCCAACGAGGTAGGACTAGTTGAATCGGTTCTATCGAAAGGATCGTTCAACACAGTGCTCCTTTCTATCGGCCATTACCAGTAAACCTCGATACTACTACAACTCCTATCAGTGTGACGTAATCGCGCCCAGGACTAACGAAACGTTGTTTTCTCTTTTTTCTCTGTGCCTGTGTTTTAGATTGCATTCAACATGGTGGACGATGGGAAGAAAGTGGAACAACATTCGAGTGAAGTGGTTACAGAAACGCCGACCACAGCGGTCAACCTGGTATAGTTTGAAGCTGAAGATAAACTTATACGCGACCGGCAGACGATCCGCAAACGTCACCGCAGCTCATCACCGGCAAACAGCAGCGATTTGTCGTCAACACACGGTTCGACTTGATCTTCGAGCCGCCACCAGCAGACAACCAGCGCCGGTAGCACTCGAGCTTCTCAGTCCTCATTCAAACGTAACCGCAAAGAAATACAGCAACGGCGCCGTGTGGGTGTGGATGAAGAGAGCTAAGAAGTAAGAACCCTCGGTCCAACCATTCAGATATTCCGCCCCCCCCCCCCTTCCAATTGTGAAATACCTACCTTTTATTTTGCCCTCTCCTTAATGACAATTTGGCATGGCTGACTAATGGCTTTAAATTAAATGTTTTCCGCTAGTATATATGTTCTCCATCCTAGAGGATGGACACGAAGATGGTCGGCACATGGACGGCAAGAAAGTTCGAATTGCTTCTGGAGGGATGTCAACCGAGTTTGGGACCATCACCGAAAGGCGTAGCAAAACAAGGAATATCCTACTTATGGATATGAATGAGGATGAGGAATCACCCAGCCCAAAAACAGAAGCCCACATTATCCCGATCCATCTGGAAGCCCGCCAGAATCTCCAGTGGATGAAAAACCCTAGATTGAACTAAATAACAAATTCGAGGCCCAAATCGGAGCTACCACTAGCAACATCGTCAAGCGGCTTACACGAGATGTGAATCCTTGTTTGTTTTTTCTTTCTTTTTTTGAAAACTAATTAATCTTGTTATAAATATTTGAGGAGCTGGAGCGTCTGGTGATGGAACAAATGTGTAGGCCTATGTCCATTCGTGAACGCGGTATCTGGGGAATTGGAACGGAACTAGAAGCGGCCAATACCCAACTCGACCGAGACCCTCGCCGTTCCGAAGCCCTTCACATGCAAAAATGTTTTGATATAAAATTGTTGAAATTTTGATTCCTTCTATAATAATGAATAAATGAATAAACTCGAAAAGGTTTTGGATTCAGAGCTTGTGGTGCGTAGATTTTGTTCAGCAATCTAAGGGTCGCAATCAACCCATCGTTCCGCCTATCAAAATGAGCGCTCTGTTAGTGCCAGGCTGTCAGCTTTAGTGTTGCAAGTTCTCTTTGGTCATTTCGGATATATTGACTTGGAACTCCCAGTTTTCCATGTTGGGCATTTCAAAGCCATTGTGTCGATTCTTCAAACTATTTGCGAATCTTGTTCCCATATTTTACTCAATGAAAATATGAGGAAAGTCTACCAAGCTAGACTGAGGAACTCCAAGATTTCATTTTTATTAAAAAAAGCACTGAGAAAACATATTCAAGATAGGTGCAAGAAAGTGACTTGGTGCCCTAATTGTAAAGGAATCAATGGCGTGGTGAAGAAGTGTGGAATGCTAAAAATTTCATACAACAAATTTGGAAATGTGAAGAAGAATGATCCCATCATCAAGGAAGAAGTTGTTGCATACAAAAATGTTGCGGAGTTCAACAAAGATATTGATGAGTCCATGCTGTCATCTGCCTTAGTGACGATACTAAAGCCCCGAGAAGTCCGAAGTCTTTTTGAAAGCATCCCAGATGAAGATATTCAATTCCTGGTAATGAATCCAGAACATGGACAGTGGACACCCGAAAGACATGATACTTACTCGTATCCCTGTCCCACCAGCTTGCATACGACCTTCTGTAGTATCAGATTCAAAATCGGGAGCAAATGAAGACGACCTCACCCTTCAGCTCACGGAATTTTTTTTTTTTAACGACGTGATAATTAAACAGAGCTACAGTTCAAGACTATCAGAAAAGCTTCGACTTTTTGCAGTTACAATGCGCTCTCTCCATCAATAGGGAACTATCCGGTATTCCCTTAAGCATGCAGCCTAAAACCCCTTCCCTTAGCATCCTCCCGTGGTCTAGTGCAACGCCTCAAAGGCCAACAAGGAAGGTTCCGTGGATTTCTTTAGGGCAAGTGTGTTGACTTTTCCGGTCGCACGGTCACTTCCCATGACCCAAACCTGAGAATCGACCAAGTTGGAGTTCCTGAACTGATGGCAAAGATTTTCACTTTTTCCTACACGAGTAAACCTGGCAAACATTGAGCTCATGAAGAAGTTAGTAATCAATGGACCTGATGTCCACCCCGGCGCAAACTACCTCCAGGAGAAGGATTCACAGATGAAAATATTTCTCAAGTGGAAATCGCGAAAGCATCTCTCAAAATCTCAAGGTAAAACTTGACTTTCTAATAATTAGCAGTGAATTTTACGAGTCGACGTCGAATATACCTTTAAAATAAATACAACAAATTTAAGTAGAGTCTGAATCAAAATTTTTAATTTCTGTTTTAACTTACCCATTTTTGTATTTTGGCGGTAGTATCAACAAAGTCTTCGCCGCTACTCATCGCGTGGAAAAGGAGTTCGGTTGGGGTGAGGCCATCATTCACCGTCATGATTTCATTCACAAGTCATCACCTACAGGAGCAAAAATGGGGAAACAAAATCTGTACAGCATATTTTCTCTATGGAAAAAAAAAAATTTAATCTCTGAAAACAAATGAGATGTAATTCTTTGAATAATTACCTCGACTTTTTTATCCGATCAGAATGTGCTTAACTTCCGCCCGTTTTTTTCTGCTCCGTCGACAGCTGTTTACCTGTTTTTTTTTTAAGCTGCACGTTGCCAAGTCGATGTGACGACGTAAACTGCCTCAGGAACATTGGCGTACGTTCACCCTTTGGTTCGCGCAACGCGCACCAGGTTGACAAGCGTTTCATTTTGTTTTCTGGGCTCGAATGATGGGATGTTACCTACAGGCAGCAACTGCTACTATAATTGGTAAAGGCCTAAAGGGTTGCCATCAGACAAACATGATTGGTTGATTTGAAACGAGTGATGACGTCACGATTGTGTCGTTGGGTTCATACTACCACCAGGAGGTTTGAGAACAAGACGCAAGCAGTCAATGACGGCAAAAGGTTCTTCGAAATTGGTTCCTTTTAGAGCGAACTGATTATCAATTGCGTCTATTCCTAAAGAGCATACGTCGAGAGGTAATCATAAAAAGCACAGTAGCCATTATGACACGACGAATCAAAAGATATGATGCAACAGACGGGAAATGACAGGCGCCTATTGAACAGCGGATTTCTATACTGGTTCACGGTTTCACTTGGGTACTTGGGTTTTAATTACGTTTTCTCCTTTTTCCTTTGATTTTATTCGCAATATCCGGAGACAGCATCGTGAAGCTGGGCGGAATTGGCACGTATCGCGCTAGCTATATGTATTGCTCGAGTTATCAGTTAAGAGATAATAGTAGTCGTTGCTCCGCTTGAAGTCGTGTTAGTGACGAATTGGTAGCCTAATCGACGGGACGATCATCATGGTCACCACAGCCCGAGCTAGCAAACGTCACGGCTGGCTTAGGCTCGGGGACAGGCGGTTTCTTCATAGCGGCGATCTAAATATGCATAAAACAATGTTCCACATTCCGACCGACCGACCTAAAAATGTTTTCCTACCTGAATTGCGACACTCGGATGGGAAGCCAATTTGATTTGCAAGCCAACAGAGCGCGTCATTTTGATAGGCGGAGCGACGTCATTTTGATAGGTTGCGACCCTTAGCCTATTATAGATTGCTGGAACAAATCTACGCACCACAAAATCCCATTATTATAGAAGTAACTTGCTGGTCGTGGCTCGACAATCGACCTATCGAGTTTATTCATTTATTCCTTATTCATTATTATAGAAGTAATCAAAATTTCAACAATTTTAAATCAAAATACTTGCTGGTCGTGGCTTCATGTGGGCTTTCATGTTTGGAACGGCGACGTGAAGGGTCTCGGTCGAGTTGGGCTGGGCATCGGCCGCTTCTAGTTTCCGTTCCAAATCCCCAGTGATGCCACGTTCACGTCTTCACGAATGGATAAACACAGTTGTTCCATCACCAGACGCTCCAGTTCCTCAAATATTCATGAAAAGATTTATTAGTTTTCAAAGAAAGAAAGACTGGGCTTCTGTTTTCGGGCTGGGTGATTCCTCATCCTCATTCTATCCACAAGTAGGATATTGCTTGTTTTGCTGCGCCTTTCGGTGACGATCCCAGACTCGGTTGACAATCCCCCAGAAGCAATTCGAACTTTCCTGCCGTCCAGCATGTGCCGGCCATCTTTGTGTCCATTCCTCTTGGCTGGAGACCCCACTAGCGAAAAACATTCAAAAAGCCATTAGTCAGTCATGCCAAATTGTCATTGAGGTTGAGGGTTCAAGTCCTTTCAAGACAGGCTTCTGATTTCTATTTATTTGCGAGTCAAAGTTGTACTAGGCTAGCGCATTGACTGCATCGGATCCACCGAATCCATCATTCGTGTCAAATTATAGCTCGTAGGTAGCTCGAGAAGCGCTGAGAAGAATTATTTTAGAAGAGTAATGGTTCTTGCTAGTACATTTGCTGAACTGAAACAATAAAAAAGAATTGAACAAATGCAAGAAAACAGGGCACGAAAGAGTTAATTGGCAGGCAATCTTTAAGTCCGCCTCTTCGTCTGTCACTGACTAAATACGAGATTCAACCTATTAAGCCAAAAGAAGCGGAAAAATTTATAGACAGAAACCCCCTCGTACTAGTTAGTAGTATAGACATCATCAAATATGTTGGCATGTTGGCTGGGTTTCATATCCAGTGATTTCCTGTATATCTGGCGTGCGCGTTTCATTTCTCTCACCTCTATCCTTCCTCGCTATTCCTCGAGGCCCAGCACCGAGACGCAAAGGAGCATCAAAAATGAAAAGAAGCCCGAAGAAGCCTACACACAAGAAAATTGAAATAAATTATAGCCCCTGAGCAAAGCAAAAAATGAATGGATTTCATCCTCTTCTTTTTGAACGTTGTCTGTCCACTTTTTGAGATGTCCCATCTCTCCTGTGAGTTCACTCCTTTGAGTTGTGGAAAATAATTAGAAACGGCCGTCTACGACAGACGCATCACTTGTAACGCCGCTCTTCGCTCCGATATCGGCATTATTCCGAGTCGTTGACACTAGACCCGGTCGATACTGGACTAATTAGCGCTAATATTGAATAACAATTTTCATAGTAAATAAAAAGTTTCAACATAATAATAATATGGTGAGTGCGACTTGATTAATGCGGTGGTCAATTGCATTCAAAACGTTAAAACGTCTCAGGGGCAATCGCAGTTCAATGAGAGTTTTAGTCGCTATATTGTGGTTAAGAATAATTTTTGTCCAAGAACTTGAAAACTTTGAAAGAGCTCATGAATGAAAACTTAAGAAATGAAATTATGGTGGGGCGTCGTCTGCTTAGTAGCTTTATTGGCCGACGTACTGGCTGTACCAGGGCTGTAAATTTACAATAAGAGAAACACTATTAAAATTATGTATAACCCATAAAAAATTGAAATTTCTAGCTTAATTCATTTTCCAGACTATTTTCGTCTAAAAAGCTCTCACAAAATTTTCAATTGAGTTATAAAAAGATTTTTCGGCTTTGATTGGAATCGAACTCGGGTCTCGTCACTTCAGATTTTGTCTATACCCCGTGCCCGTCCATTAACTTGGAAATGATATTTATGTTTTTCTTTCAATGTAATGGAAAAGAAATAATAATTTGTAGAACTCCAGCTGAGTACTTGAGAGCCGTATTGACTAACCACTTGCTTAGTATGTAGGACGATGCCTTTTATCGGATTTGCCTAGTACTACAGTGTGTTCGACGCAGGCTCTTAACCCACTACGCCATCATCGTTCTGAAAAAAGTGCGTTTTTTTAGGGTAGTCTTTCGCTCCGCCCATTTTTTGCCTGCAAGGACAACATATAATTCCCAACAGGGATTCTATGCAATTTCCTGAAGTTCTTAAAGAGATTTATATTACTTGTTCGGGAAATACTTTGGGAAACCTTGTATACTGTATAGATACCTATAGGCAATTTGATACATAGCTCCTTTTCACATTTTACGTGGTAAACGTATCCCTCTATTACTTTCCATTCATTTATTACTGAATTCCCTCTTATAAGGAATGAATTAAATTGAATGATCACTGGACAATCGATCTTAAATACACCCGCAGGCGATCAAAAATTTGACGACCTCTCGTGCCAGAGGTAGAAACTGAACGACTTAAATATCCTTTGTCGTCCTTGCCCCTTTTAAACGTCACGCACAAGTGAATGGTGCAATCTTTTTTCGTATCGTCAAGCCCTTTTGGAAGCAGACCATTCTGTGCAAAATTTTGTAAGTTTGTGTTAAATTGACGATTTGGGTTCAACGTTATAGTAGAGAGAATATTTCACTCTCCTCGGCATTGCTAACTGAAGTTTTGTTTTCGCCGTTATAGGATGCTGTTAGAGAAACATTATGTCAGGTTGGTCGTAAAAGTTCTTCACATCTTCCAGCGTATCCATCTAGGCAATCCCTGCCTAATGATCCAAATTCTTCCATCCAAAGAGCTAATGATGGTTGGAATGTTCCACAAGGATACAATTGGCCACAACCTCAATATCAATGTAGTGGTCACTAAAGAGCAGGCGAGGAAACTTTCCAATTTAACCCATTCCCACAAAAGGTTCACAAATGCTTACAATCTGCCTTATGCACATTTCACTGAGTATGGCCTTGCATATTTGAATAGATTACCTTTAAATGAAATTACTACGGGTAGCCACAGAAATCCTTCAAGTCTTCGAGGATCTTCCTCATCCGTTAACAAACACCATAATGCTGCTAGGAATGAAAGACTGAATGCTCAGAATGACAGAAGCAAAGAAGTACTGCTTGCTACCACCAGTAGAAGTGGAATACCGTCTGATGAGGAAACATCCAAAACCCTCAAACGTCCCAAGGTTCCATCACCAAACCTGAGAAACCAACTTCTGTAAGTGCACAAGTCGACACCAGTTTTATACCCAAATGATGATGTTAGGAATAAAGTCACATCCTCAATCTAGAAATCTACCTTTAACCGGATCCTTCCGTTTTGACTGGGACGTGTCCGTGGGAGATCTATACTCTGCTGGTGGGACTCTTTGTCGCCTATGAAGCTGGATGTCGATTGACGGACAAGCAGCAAGCTTTGAATTGGTGAATTTACCAGTAGTATCGGATCTGCTGGTTAGCGCCATGGAGGAACATCAAGAAACGATGTTGTTCTACGTCTGTTACTCTTTGGTCCACCGGATGGGACACATCATCAGCCAGGAAGAGACGGACGAGACTCTGCGCCGGTCGCAGCTGGAGAATGCAACGGATTCGTCATCCGACTGCATCCGGAGCCGTTTGCATCGCCTTAAGTGTGCTGTTTGGGCCGGCCGATTCAACAACTTTCATTCTTCAACCGGACTTGCCCGTTCGTTTCCCGACACTGCTACCGTTCAAGGTCAGATGGTCAGAGGTCATGCCCAAACTCACGCTACAATTTAACTGGCGCGCTAGCTGCTAGGGACAGCGTCAAAGGTCAGCAATTTGCCGCGTTGGCCAAGAAGTATGTTTGGCCGTCTCGTACTCTTCTCTGCCCGTAATCCCGTGAATAGCCGTGATCCAACACCAGTCACCAGGGAGAACAGCAAAACTTGTTCCTGGATTGACCCTATACTTTGTGGACGCCTTCTTCAGCTGGACACTCTTGACTCTTCCTGGCTCGTCCGGCTGACTTGCACGCTGATTGTTGTTTTCAGTGCTCCTGCTCCACTTTTCTACGCTACCCTGTTGCCGCGTCTTTGTCGTCTTCAACCGGAATTCTGCTCCATTCTTCCGCCATTTGTGGTCCGTTCAATGCTGTCGTGTGGCGATCAACGGATTCGGGACGTGATCTCGGGGGACATCAATTCCGTCCTAGCCGATTCCTACTGGGACCGAATTTTCCGGTTGAGTTTAAATTATTTGGATGCAGCCCGGGCTGCCCAGTCATGCAGTGCTTATTTCAGCACGGTACATTTTCTTAGTTTCTCTTTGGGATTTTTTTCACTCTGAATTTATTCTATTTTTCCAGATCGTGTACGCTGAAATTTGGCTGGACCGATTGAACTCTACGGGTTCACTCGGAGTCGTTAAGCGAGGCTGGAACTGGTGGTTTTCGCCACCACCATCAGAGACCTCCGGTACTCAACATTTGTCCGGCTCTCGATCACGTCTATATATCTGTTTCCTTTCTCTAGCGGCAGCGGCATACAAGAGGCGCCCTCTCATTTGTTATAGAATCTGTTACTGAACTTGTCTATTGGATCTATCGACTACACCGGAGCGGCGGAGCGCGGCAGCAATCCTGACACCAGATGATGCTACATCCACCTCGTTGTCTAATGAACGAAGTCGCCAGCGACATAACAGTTTACTGTCCCCAGCGCATCTGGCGTTTCCACCAAACAGGGTCGCGCTGCTAGATGTTGGCGAATCACGCAACGCACAGTTTTTTCTTGTTTGTTTGTTGGTTTTTCCTAAACAGATTCCGTCGCTTCGCTTTTTTCTCCCTCTTCTTATGGGCCACTTATCCAAGCTGGATGTCGCAATCGCATGAACTGTATCGATGTTATGTACAAGCGGCTGTCGGTTACGGTTAGTCGCTGTATAGAGCCAACGGGCATTCTGTTTGCTTACATGTACCATATTACTTGTACCATAAATAAATATATGTATATATATATATCGCTGACGATTACGAGTCGGGCTTACACGCATCTTCAGGCGTCCGAACAAATGGCGACCGTTGATATTGTCGGTCATCAAATAATATCCTCTTTGCGGCCGAGTCTACTGTTTGTTGCGCCGAGCATGTGTTTGCGGATCAGGCAGCTGGGGGAAGCGGAAGCCAACTCACCTCGCGGGGGAATCTGATCAAGTTTGTCGACTTCATTCGGTACATATACCTCACGCGAAACGCTAAACGAAAGCTCGCTTTTTAAAAGGAAAAGAAGAAGATGAACACGATAGGTTGATGAGAAGATTCCAGATGCTGATTCTGCGTTCTAGGAAAAATATCCCCGTCGAGCTTCGTCATCTCGCGTCGACTGACGAGGATGTTGTGGTGAGTGACGCAATTGCTCGGGAATAAATTCCGATTTTCGTATACTATTGTTCTTCTGTTTTCCGGGCTCTGATCTCTCAGTCAACGTGAAATTCAGTTGTCCACACGGATTGAATGTGAAATCTGAAGTCAATGAAATCTGAATCTTTGAGTCAATGGATAGTGCAGACGTTAGAAAAAAAAATGGAAAGACAATCGTTTTGTTTTTTTCCCCTTGTTAGTCAATCACCTTCGATTAACATGTAAAAAGCGCAACGAGTGTCTTTTTTTTCCTTTCCATTTTCGCCCACGGCTGATGGCAGGTCTAATCTGGTTGTGTTGGCAACGTCCGTTCACACTACTACGAACATACGAATGTCCAATCGAACCGATTCGACTGATTCATTGGATAGATTGCATATAATCCTTTCCGGGGGATTATTTGTAGTCCTAGCTGGCGAAAAATGGGCGGGTAGAATGACTACTTAAAAAAAACTAGATTGTTCAGAACCTTGATGGCATAGTGGTCTAAGTGCCGTGCCGAACCCACTGTGATGCTAGGTTAAGCCGATCCCTAGGCATTTCCCCTAGTCATTAGCATGTGGTAAAGCATGACGCTACCGATGCTGGAGTGCTGCACATATTTTATTTATTTTATTTTATTTTACCCCATTTCTTAGAACGAAAAATATAAATTTCATGCCCTAAGATGTGGACGGGAGAAAGACCAAATCCAAAGTGACGAGACCTGAGTTCGATTCCAATCGAAGCCATTAAATCTTTTTATAATCAAATGAAAGGTTTTGTAAGAGCTTTTTAGACGAAAATAATCTGGAGAAATAATAGGGGGTTGCCGAGATCCGTTTTGCCCCAGGCGGCACCAATCCTGTCGACGGCCCTGCCCGGAACTTAGCTTCGCCGCTATGCAGATGATGGTGATGGGTTCAAAATAACTCCAGTTTCTGATTTCAGTGTTTCTTAGGCTGCTGTACCCGCCAAAAATTCGGGACTCGGAAATATTCATTGGATCTGTCAATAATACAGAATGTTGAATACCCACAACTAAAAACTTGTTGAAAGTCTACTTCTACTATTCTACCTAGTTCATAACGGTTAGCGAGTTGGTTAGTCCCAAGATCAAGCTTATCTAAAATCAATTAGGTTGGAGGTATGCCAAGTGTCAAAGGTTGCCCAGGATAATCGTTATAATGCTACCCAGTCGCCGTAGAATACTTAATGAAGTTGCATCGAAAATTTAGATTTACCATACAAATTTCCTTTGTGAATATTAGAAAGACTCTTAAATCACGAAAGTAACGGGCAGATAGCAGATACCTGTTTAGTACATCCGTACTACAGGTATTGTTAGATCCGTGATCGAGTTTTGCTTCTTTACTGCTACTCGCCTATCTTTTTCTGTTGTCCCAACGTTATAGGAGAGGCGAGAAGAGGTCTTCGTTAGCTTTACATTTCGACCCTTTTTTATTTACCTAGTGGATGCACTAATCACATCGCTGCTAATTACTTCCATTTATGACAATCCTTAAAAAGTTAACTTGTATGTGGGCAGCAAGTCGACAACCGAAAAATTGTACACAATTTGATGCAACCATCCTGGATCAAGCTTGTTAGTAGCCTACTTAACTACTTACGGTATCGCCAGTAAAACTAAGTCAAGCTGAAATACAGAAAAATATATGAGAATAGGTTTTAGAGAATTCTGTATTGAATCCAGATGAACATATCCGGATTATGAAAAAAAGAAGTAAACTGGGTTAAATTAGCCCAACAAAAAGGCAGAATAACTTAAACAGAGTAAACAACGGCAGAATGAAAACATGTGTTTTGAACCAAATGTTAAGTTTTTAGTTAAACCAGTTGACAGAATCAGACACATTTTCCATAACCCTTTGAATAACTGTTAAGCTTAGTTCTTGATGGAATTTCATCAACTCATTCCAGGCGCCAACATCGTACAGGAAAACAACCTGCTCTTTTTTAGCAGCGAAAGCAATACATTTTTCTTTGATCTCTTCGACGAAACAACACTCGGCCCATATCAGCATTGAGATGACATTGTCCGCCTTAATGGAGGAGAGAAGGAACTTGGAGCACTCTTCTTTCATGTCTCCAATGTCATATTTGTCGGCCGCAATGTAAAGAGACTGAGCCAGGGATAAGGTAAACGGTGTCCGGGTCCGGCCTACGTAGATGAAGTACAAAAGCTCTTCGAAAACATCCGGCTCAAAGTCTTCAACGCGAACTTGTCCAGTCTTGGCCTCTTGCATCCCGATGTGAAACATGGCTGCAAAGACAGTGCTCTTGGCTGTCAATATGTTGACGTGGCCTCCAACTTGATGGTTGTCTTCAAAACATAATTTGATGTCGCAGTTAGTTTGTTCGACAAACATATCAGTTTGGTTTTTGAAACTGCTTTTCTCATCGAAAGATACAAATTTAATCATAAACAGCAAACCCATGGAAATGGGAGCTAGACCAGGCTGATGACTCAAATGGCGCATGGTTTGTGGTGTTTTTCATCTTTAGTAGATTTCACACTCCATGTCAATTTTACTTGAGAAGTGTACACGCGTTTTTTCATCTTGATCGCCGGTCTGACGTAAAATTCGCACAAAACCGAGTAGGTGGTCAACGGATGGTAAAAATCCAATATGAAAGTATCCATGGATCTTGGCTCGTCTCGTCTTTCGTCCTCGACAAACTGCTTGATTTGGGCTTGCCACTTCACTTGCGTTACACCGCCGACCAAATGTTCAATTTTGAAAGCCATCGTTGTAACTGGACTGCAAATAAACTTTTTTACGTTTTAACAAGCTTTGCACGCTGAACAGCAAAAGAAAACTCTCGACTCTGTCTAGTCTCAACTCTCTCTACGTCAACTCAAACGTCAACTCTCAAACGTCTCATCTCAACCTCTCAGGCTCTCACCCCTCTTTCTCCTCTCCTCTCTTCCTCGACGGGCGGCGCTGCCTTTTTTCAACAAAACAAAAGAAGGCGAAGTAGGCAGAGAAAAATAATGAAAAATGCTAAATGTATGCACTATTGCACTTATCCTGTTTCAGTCATTCTTTAAATTATAGTAATTTTTCGTATTAGTTTTAATAGGATTCAAACATTTTTATTCAAAAATCAGACAGCAAAAAAATTGTCAAAGGCTTCTTCTCTGGTCAAAAGTTTTAAATCTTGAGTCCATGACTCTGTTTAAACTTCTGAGTTCTGAAAGCCTTCAGTTTGTAGGGATCGGTACAGGATCGGGATCGAGAAGAAAGGGAATGGAGAAATTGCGAAGTTAGAAAAGGAAATTTTAGTTAGGCAATCGGCCTAAAGCAAAAGAACAATAGAGTATAGATGCGAGTAGATGAAGAATTAGATTTTCCCGGCCATCCGTCTCTTTTGGTGGACAATTCCAATGGCGGAAACTATTAACTTATTAAGAAAACAACCAATTTTGCATGAAAAAGTAACGTTAAACCATGACATGACACCGAGCTCCAAATACGCCAGTGAGTTATTTTGGTGAGTTAGAGTTACGAAAACAGGGCGAAGCGAATTACTATACTCTAAAAAAGTGACACTTTCGTGGAACGATGCAGACCATCATCGTTCCAGACAAACTGTAAAAGATAAAGCACGTTTCTCGTTGAGTACTTAAAACATTGTTACATGGTATTCGGGTACGTCGAAAATTAACTTCCTTGTTTTAGGGGGGGCGGTTTTTCCGGTTCTGTAGAGCAACTTGAAAGCTCCCGTTCCGATTGAAATAGGGTTGCCCATGATGATGCACTCAGAAACACCCGTTATTTTGTCCTCCTGGCCATAATAGGACGCTTCGAAAAGTTTCGATGTTTTTCCACACTATGGAGGGAATTTTCACAGGATTATTGGTTGGTTCACACAGCCATGAACTAGAATTCTTACCGAAGCCAACATCAAGGTTGACTCTTTCGTTTGGGTTAGTCCGGCATTTGTGATTCCCAAGATTTTGCCTCGATTGCACATCAAATCGGCTAGCAGGCCTACGTGACGACGGTCGACTCCCACGCCTTGACTTTCAAATGTGTATTTAATTTCTTTTTCTAACATTGCCCTTTATTAAGAGAAAAAGGTTAGAAACGGTTAAAAACTCGTTGCAAGGACATAATACCTGGCTGCTTCGATTCCCAAAGTGCTGAAAACTTCAGGAACATTGTTGGAAGTTGTTGAGGTTCCTTTAACACCATAAGTCGCCATGACTCCCCTCATATTGACACCTTCAACAAGAAGACTATATCTTGGCGGGTTTCTTGTGTCATCGATATTGATGACAACTCGACTGACCGTTGGCAAACCCTAAGGATTTCAACGATTATTCCTTATAGCAAATTGACAATATAAATTGAAATAAGTTCAATACTTTGATAACAACTGTGGGCAGTTGTTCCTTGAGACGTTGCATCATTTGATACTTGGATGGTTTAGATGCAGGTGTTACGATAACAGTGTTTTCGCTGATGACTCTAACGGACATCCGATTCACCTTCAGTCCTGAAGTGCATATACTGTAATAGATATCGATGAGTATGAATTAGATTGTCATCAATGAGTTACTAACTTATTTTCCCATACCTCTCCTTGATAGAAGAGGCATCTAATTGAAGCAATCGAATTCGATCCATGTTTAGTCGGATATGAATGAAACAATGCTTAGGCGACAAAACTTCTTCAAAGAATTCGGAAACCTTAACAAAACAAAAAATATAATAAAATAATTTTTAGAATAAAACAAACAAAAGACTTGTAAGTGGGAGTTGAACATTGTAACTCTACGAAAGGTTAAACAGCAAGGAAAGCAGCAATAGACTCGTTACCTCTCCAAGCAACGTTTTTTCTATCCTTCCTTTGACTCGACAAGCATATTGCGGATCATCATCTTTTAAAAGCTGAGTCGAAATTACAGGTGTACTGGCCTCTGAGGCATTAATGATCTCATTTAGCCTGAATTTCAAAGTGAAGTTATTTTACTTAAAGTGTAACATAATTTAAATAGGGGCATTTCAATACCTAAGAAATCCTTGCATAATTTTTATCGAGGCGCCGCCAGCAAAAGTTTTTAGGGCCATTTTAGCTCCGGGCTCCCCAATACTTAGCGCACAGATGGCTCCAACAGCGGTACCTGCAAATATGATACGCATGAATGCACGTTGGAATTGTTTGGCTTTGTTTGATGATTTACCTGGTTCAATCTTTGCCCGTTGATACTTTTCTTTAGAGAAGTCACAAAACTCGACGAGCTGGCCAACGGTGATGCGCTCTAAGTGTTTTTCCACAGGAAGTAGTGGTCTGTCTCTCATGTTATACTTCTCTCGCACCTTTTCAATCCTCTTTGCTTGGCTTTCAATGAAAGTTCTATTAAGAAAGCATTACACATTAATTAATAAATTATGAATGATGGATTGTCAATTAGTGAAGTAACCTCAGTTCAACTGTGAAGTCTATGTCTAATGATTTAAACTGATCTGTTTCCATAATTTTATCAAAAGCTTGCTGGAGTTCAACATGACCTAACGGATCTTCATCAGCATAAGGGGAGGCGGCTTTGATGTGTTCGAGTGATCGTTGAAAATCAACAAGGCGATCTTTAGCTTCCATGTTTGTAGGGTCGAGTCCATCTTCGCCATACAAAAATTGAATAATTTCTCCAGTCGAATTTCTGACTGTAGTATCGTACTGGCAGCAAAGGTCCTCCATGGACCTTATAAGAAAACGTTGTAAATTCCTTTTAAAAAATCCAATGAATTCATGTAGAAATTGAATCAATTATCCGAATCTTGTTTTAATTTACCCCGTTCCTACAGCTTTAACAGCAGTCTCAACCAAGCCTTCACGGCCAGCCATCGCGTGGAAAAAAAATTCGGTAGGGGTGAGGCCAGAACAAAAACTGTTCGAAACGAATCCTTTGGCAGCCGGGATTTTAGAATGACGCTTGAAGTGAGGCAAGCTCCGATCCTCAAAACCGCTATGTACTCTTTCTCCGTTCAAGGCCTGCTGCCCCACGCAGGCAATCATTTGAGATATGTTTCTGTAAGACCCATTAGATCCACTTTTGGACATGACCAGCGTGCTGTTACTGGGGTGCAACTCTTTCTTACAAACTTCACCAGCTTTATCACGGATTCCAGATAATTCTAAAAAGGAAAATTGGAAAATTATGCTGATAAATAATTTAAAAATGTCTAGTTGAAAACCTTTGCGAATTTTTGCTTCGAGGGAATCTTCTTCATCGCAACCAGGAAGACAAGGTAATTTACCTTCCGTAAGCTGGCGGATGTAATCTTCACATTTGGCGTAACCATCGTTCAAAAGGGATTGCTTAGCTGTAAGCAACCGTACACCTGAATCAAAACGTTCACCAACAAGCTGTAAACGGAAAATATATAAAAGTGGATACCAGGGGTGACATCTCCAATGCCAATAGAGAATCCGTGATTCATCATGTAGTATGACACAACTCGACAAAGCTTCGACATTGCCTGTATGGCGTAGTCTTCTCCGTAGTCACGCAAGAGTACATAGAAAATGTTGATTTTCGATCCGGATCCAATAGTAGATTTGTCTACGCATCCGGCTAACAACTCTGAATTACGGACCAACAGGAATCCGTCATTCACACAAAGTTCTTCTCCTTTTTTCGAATATTCCTTCCCTTTGGTTCTCAAGTTGACTTTGTTTCGGTTTCCTGGGTTAGGTCGCAGAATCAGGCTAAAGATTTGTTTTCCCGACCATAGAGCCATCGGTTTTTGAATGCAAGGAGGAGGAAGTTTGATGACCATATTCACTTCGTTGCCTATAAGACAAGAATTCACGGTTAATGAGAGAAGGGTAAGAGTAATAAAAAAACTTTACCAGCAAGCATGGAAGCAACAAGTTGACAAGCCTTGGATCGATCGAAGAAGGCATCTTTTAACGTAAGGAGGTATGCCCCAGTGATGAAGTCCTATTTAGTTTAAATCGTTTATAGTAGATCCAAATTGGCAAAATAAAATAATTACCTGAGTTGGTGCGATCAACAATTCGCCATTGCGTGGTGATACTAAATTGGACTTATTTCCCATAAGTATCAAAGCTTCAGCGCGTGCTTCTTCGGTCTGAGGCAGATGAAGATTCATCTCATGGCCATCAAAATTTGTGTTGTATGGCGTGAAGCCGCATGGGTTGAATTGGAAAGTACGATTCTGCAGAATTTTGGCTCGGTGACACATGATGGAGAGCTTGTGAAGAGAAGGTTGACGATTGAGTAAGACGACATCTTCATCCATCATATGTCTTTCAACTAGATCTCCGAGCTGAAAAAATATAAATTAAGTATAATTTACTTTTTACTACTAATTGCTGTAAAATTGAATAACCTCGAGATTGCGAGCGATATCTTTTCGATTTTCGTACTTGAGAAATTTTTTCGACAGTGAATTTTTTTCTTGAAAGTAGTTTGCGCCGGGGTGGACATCTACTCCATTCGTTACTAATCTTCTCATGAGCTCGATGTTAGTCTCGTTGACTCGCGTAGGAAAAGTCAAGATCTTTGCTACCATTTCAGGAATTCCAACTTGGTCGATTCTCAGGTTCGGATCAGGGGAAGTGACAGTGCGGCCGGAAAAATCAACACGCTTTCCTAAAAGATTTCCACGAAACCTTCCTTGTTGGCCTTTAAGACGTTGCACTAGACCACGGGAGGGTTTTTTAGGTTGCATCTTTAGTGGAATGCCGGATAGGTTACTATTGATGAGGAGAGCACATTGTAACTGCAAAAAGTCCCAATCTTCCATAATATCCTGAATTTTAGCTTCCGACTGCCGATGTTTAACTATCACGTCATTCAAAAACACGATTTCCGTTAGCTTCATGGTCAAGTCGTCTTCATTTGTTCCCGATTTTAAGTCTGATACTACAGAAGGCCGGATGCAAACAGGTGGAACAGGGAGACGAGTGAGTATCATGTCTTTAGGATGTCCATGCTCTGGATTCATTACTAGGAACTGAATATCTTCATCTGGGATTCTTTCTAAAAGGTGTAGGACTACTAGGGGATTCAGTATATCGGCTAAGGCAGTAGGCAGCATAGATTCGATTTCTTTGTTGAACTCCACAGCATTTTCATATGCCACAAGCTCTTCTTTGATGATAACATGGTCCTTCTTTAAGCTCCGAAATTTTTCATGAGAAATCTTCAGCATTCCACATTTCTTCACCATGCCATTAATTCCATTACAATAAGGGCACCGATTTACTTTCTTGCACACATCTTGAATTTGCTTTCGCAGTGCTTTTTTTGTCAAGTATGATATCTTGGAGTTCATCAATCTGGATTGATAGACTTTCCTCATCTTCTCATTAAGCAAAACATGAGAGCAGGACTTGCAAATTGTTTGCAGTATGGTAATCACAGCTTTAAAGTAGCCAACATGAAAGACTGGCAGTCCTAAATCAATATAGCCAAAATGGCCAACACAGTCGTTAAGCCCTTTGCCACAAGTTCCACACAGAGCATCTTTGACACTAATCCCCTAATTCAAAATAAGCATGTAAATAAATGAACCTTTTTACTTGTTTTTAGAATAGAATTACTTACCATTCGGCGATCCAGCATGCCATACAACACAGGGGTGCTTGATGCATCTCGGTTGTAAAGATTTTGGGCCACAACCTGGATGTGAGCTTGCTGCTGTATCTGCTGTGGACTTTCAACTCCAAAGCTGACTCTTGCTCTGAGTGAATATAAAATGGGTAGTTTAAAAAATTCTTTACAATGAGGATCATGTATATCTAAAAATATGATTAAAATCTGGTACAACAATTAAGACTTACATCTTTTTTGTAACGTCCGTCTCTCTGTATTGCTCTTTAACCATTTCTAAGGTTAGAAAGTTCCATCAAATAGTTAACTAGCGAAACAGGTGGGGAACAAGTGTTTGATTACAAACGTTCACCTTCACGAGCCGAGCCGATAAATTTCCGGTGTGATGGATGTTGACGAGTCACCAGGTTGCAACTTTGCAAGATGAAGTGAAAATGTATGGAAAAGGACAAAGGTTATTGCGCGGGAAAACGGCCAAAGCTCTCCGCACCAATCATCTAACGGTCGGCTTGATATAGAAGATATCGATATAGAATAATCGATATAGAATAATAAAAAGTGAGACAGCAGATTTCCAGTGCTGTTTGTAATCTGTCAGTATTAAAATTTTTTCAACGTAATCTTTTCTTAGCTCTAATTAGTAAGTCACAAACATTACGATTGCACACACTTTAGTTGACACTTGTTTGGAATTGTTGAGAAATGGCATTAACTCAGAAAATCAGAGAAGGAATCTATTGTATATCTTGGTCCATCCCTAATTATGTTAGCATCAGCAACATAGAAGTGATAAGTGAATCTGAAGAAAATTTTCCAAGTTTGCAAGTTATCTTACACGCTGGTGGGAACTGTAACAAACCAGGAAGTGGAGCTCATTCTTAACCAGGAAATGGAGTTCAAGCCTTCATTCAAGTCCATCATGTCCATTCTCGCTAGCAAGTATGGAATTCAACAGTACACACAGTTTCAAGGAAACAACAAAAGGAAGACTTCATTATTGAATGGAAACCCTGAATGCTGTGGAAGCAGAGGATTAACTTTTGATCTTGTCATTGATCTCATTCCCAAATCAATGATTTTCATCAACAAAGAATCATAAAAACTGTCTTAAATCACCTGCCTGCATTTGTGGATGAAGAAAACCTTGTCTGATGTCACTTTTGAATGTTGATGAATTCTATAAAAGTTCATTCACTAATTCTATCTTCTGGAAGCCCTGTGTTTGCAGCCATGTTTATACATGGCTGTCACGAGTATGTGGATGGAGTCACGAGGACGAAGTGTTACCGAACTGCAAGTGGGTGGAGTCCAGGCCGGCTATCCCATGCGTCCGTCGGATAGCTTGGTTCATCTGGCCGTTCATATAGCTAACTGCTATAGTTGACGCTATGCATACTCTGGTTTCAGACTACGAGCTATATTGATCGCCAGCCGCAAACACGTCAGCATGGATAGCACGAGTCATGAGTGGAAGTTTAAAAGAAAGCGAACCGACTTTGCCCGTCTCTGTTTCATCGTCGGATCCGTCTTCCCACAAAGGACAGCCGGCCACATCGCCCGTGTCACTTGCCCAGCAGGCCCTAACTTGACTGCAAACCGATTCTCCTTGGAGGAAAGATGGCCTGTCAGCATTCAGTGTCCGTCATCGACTGGACACTTCAACCCTGAAATCGAAAGCTCTGATCCTGATCGACATCATAACCGTTGAGCCAACCTGGAACGATGACAAACTCGAAGGCCGCATCCAAATCGCAGCCACTCAGTTGGTGGCGCATTTGGGCCAAATGAATGACGAAATTTCCAACGATAAAAAGATGGAGCCCATGGGACCGCAATTATCCGAAGAGCTTTCCGGCGGAATAGGCTAGATCTACGCAGAGAACGCTTTGAAGTGGACGTGCGCGACATGAGTCGATATTCACTGAGTGTCGACGAAAAGTGCAAGATTTCCTTTTGTCATTTCTACACTGGGCCATCACCCTTTCTACGCGTGACTGCCCATTGGGCAGTAACAGTTAAGTTTGGCAGAAGTTGCGCCAGTCCGCATGGACGCCCCATTCATTCTTTTATAATTTCAGTACCCATCGGTTTGTTGAGATCAATTTCGACTCGCTGGATATGATCGTCAACTTTTCGGATTTCTCGATTTCTTAGGTACAAACGCTTCCAAAGCTCCTCTCCTCGCTGCTCAGCAACAGAAGAAAAAGGTGACCGTTTCCTCCCCCGGATACCGAGGATTAGGCGAAAGCGGCCAACTCAAATCAACTCAAGATCAACTCGCGCTAGGAAGTCACTGAAGCTACTATATCGAACCTGACGTGGAGACACAACTTACATGGAAATCGGAGATGGCGTCGAAGCGGGGCAATCTGAATATCACCGGAAAGTTGAGCAGCATCACCGTTCAAGATTTGACTTCAGCCGGACAAATGTACCGCGAACGATTCATCACTTCGGCCAACGAAGCCCTGGATTTCCAGTTCTTCTGTTTCGGTGTCCGATGATCCGCACCTTGCCCGCGACTACGACGTCCGACTTAACCTCAACATGCCTTCCGTCTTGAACGTCCATACCCTCGTCCATACCCAACTATTCTACACGGAGTGTTACGCGTTGCTCGAACAGTTTTTCAAAAATTACGTCAAGTGGCCGCCACTTTCAGGCTTTCAGCGCCTCAGATGTCAGATACCAATAGTTCCTCCAGTGTTTCACGCAAGCCTTGGCGATACGGTGCACGGATTTTGCCGAATGTCGAAGCCGGTTCGCCCGTCATTCTCGTGCCTGCCTGTTCCACTTCGGAACACCTACCAGTAATCGGCCTTGGCAGAATATCCGTCTCGAACGAGTTCATGATGTCCAACGGATCAGTTTGCGTGCCGACGACTGACAAGTGTCACAGGTCGCGCAATTGACAAGGCCGGCATCAACAGCTTGCTGATTGTGTCTCAGGCATCCGATCCGTCGGCTGTTGTTTAAGTCAACGTCATTCTAGGAGTACAAGATTCGCGATTGGGACCATTTTCTACCATCGAATTCATCGACTCCCGGCTCGTCCATGAAAGTAACGGCGATGGGATCGAAAAGATGTCGATCAATCATCAGTCATCGATGTTGACAGTCATGAAATGCAAACTCATCAGCTGGGCATCAAAATGAACGGCTGGATGGAGCTTGGATCAGTTTCGTTCGATCGCGTTTGGGGTTTACTTTCGATGTGCAGTGGTCCATAGTTCCCCCAGCACTCAGCAGAAGGAGTTCGCCGGCCGTTGAGCGAGACTTGGAAGTTGGAACGTGTTTCGGCTGTTATCGCCGTCACATTGGAAGGTTGTTATCGGCCTGTCGATAGGTGACAATACGGTCGGCTTTGCAAGTGACAAACAGCTAAGAAGAGACAGTTGAACTTTGCATGGAACCAGCCCCTTTCAGTCTGCACCCTAGCAAGACGGTGCGTGTTCCGCCATCGGCTGAACACGTGGAACCATCATACTTTTAGCTTTTTTCAAGGATCCGATCGAGTGGGATGCCTCCAGTCAAACAAAGGCCAATTTCACCTGACAGTGCAATCCATCCTGTGGTCTGTAATCAAGATCTGACTTGCCGCTTCACTGTCAGCATTCATCGGGAGAACTTGCCTCCATGCTACCAACTATATAATCAGTCTAACAGTTGGATGTTAGCTGGAGGTACTACTATTTTTTTTATTGTTCCCAATGACGCGATAATAAATTGTTTTTTTCCTCGCAGGTCTCCCAAGCCTATTTTGCAACTACCTTGACCGATCCTGCATGGAGCCCAGTCAACTTACTTGAATTTGGTTCCTGGCTGCCATTATTGCCATTCCATTGACCTCGTTTGGACAAATAAGGATCAAATTCTTTTGCGTCCGCTTTCAAGACGTTAACAATTGCCATTGGTTGGGTGGATTCGCCATTAGAAATATCAGCTCGTTCCATATCAACATCCGTAACGATGAAAGTCATGCCAACTTTTTTGGCGTCGAGATTTTCCAGCAAGAGTGTGCCTTATATTGCGCGGTTTTCAGTGACGCAACAGGCTTTCCACCGCTACTCCGGAATTGATAATTTAGCTCAAGTGCTTATCGTTTTATACCAGTCGGACGTCCCAGAAGCTTACTTGCACACCACCATTAATTTCGAATGTAGATAAGTATGGCGCATGACTGGCAGTGGGATGCTGCAACACGAAGGAAGTAGTCCTCCACGAGAGCCGTCAAATCCTCAGGTACAAGGAGGCGAAGGAGCTCTTCATTCAACGAAATTCTGTAACTGGTTTTTCCATCCGTTCTTCGACAGAATGATTCTTCGCAAATTATTTTCCTGGCTATTGCCGGCCCAGCCGCCCAGCTCTTCCGCCCAGCTCTTCAGCCCAGCGAATATGTGCACCTCATGCCGCGAAAACCAGATCCTCGTCGCCAGTTGACCCATGCAAACTTGGCGCTTCACTGATGAAGACGGCCGTCTTTGTTGCGGTCACAACAACGTTTACGTTCAAGCCAAGGATATGGCTTTTCACGGCGTCTGACAAGGTAAAATAAGTAAATAACGACATAACGCTAAGTCTTGTGACCCTTGCCATCTCCTGTTCTTAAGTATTAATTTCCAAGTGATCGTTCTAGACGTTTCCCAGGCCTTTCCTATAACACCTGGAGAATGTGCACGTAGATTTCAAATTATCCTGCCTGAGCTTGCGTTCTAGTTTAAACTATTTAATCGCCTAATCGGGCGCTCGGTTTACGTAGGGCTAGTTAATACCAGTCTCATGATCTTTTAAACTGTATTTTGTATAGGGAATGATGTTGTCTTGGGGCCAGCGCAGTCGGTGACACGCTATCGGTTACCCAATGGTATTCCAGCAGAACAATAACGACTTATAATTCAAATGTGGTGATAATTTTATTCAGGAAACTGAAATACATCGGTCGAAATTCAACTCTATTTGCTAAGAAATGTTTCTTTCCCGGCTATTACTATCTGCAGTACTGTCTGGTGACGGCTCGGCGATCGGGTCGATCCGTGTGTTGACGACGATGAGCTGCGGACTGTGGGGACGTTTGCGGATCGTCTTGCCGGTCGCGTAAGTTTATCTTCAGCTTCAAAGTTCAAAACTATAGGGTTGACCGCTGTGATCGGCGTTTCTGTAACCACTTGACTCGAATGTTGTTCCACTTTCCTCCCATCGTCCACGATGTTGAATGCAAACTTAAACACGGGCAAAGAGAAAAAGAGAAAACAACGTTTCGTTAGTCCTGGGCGCGATGACGTCCCACTCTTAGGAGTTGTAGTTGTAGCGAGAATTACTGGTAATGGCTGATCCGAAAAGTACAGATGACGACGCTAGAAAGGAGCACTGTGCTGATCTATATCCTTTATTAGATTATTAGATAGATCCGATCCAACTAGTCTACCTGTTGGATTTTAAAAACGACATGGAGGAGCGCGCGCGACTCGACTCTTCGGAATTGATATTGATATGATATTGATTGATATGATAGCCAGTTTGGGGTTTCAGTTGATACTTAAATACACCCGCAGGCGGTCAAAAGGTCGACGAGCTCTCGTAGGACTCGTACCAAAGATAAAAGCTTTAAACAAATTTTAGTCGTAAAGAGAGGAATATCCTTTCCAGTTTGCCCGATTTGTTCGTCCAGTAAATTAACTGCGATGTCCAATTCTGTTCCGACGGCGACTTGCGCGTGGATGCTCACACCTCTATTCAGGCGGGCAGCAAGAAGCTAATTAAAACTAAGTTCCGGAACTTGGTCTCTTTACAAGTTGAAAGAAACCTTTCCGCTTCGTATTGTTATGGTTTCTCTTGAGCAACAATAACTAGAGAGCGCGATAGTTCTTCAAAATCTTCCATTCGTCGAGTTTGGCTAACTCTTATTTCTCATGTTGGGTACGGTAAAATACATCAAAGTAGCTTCTCTGATTTCATCGGCAATATGTTCCCATTTCCCTCAGAGATTTCTAAATTTTCCCTTCCGGGTAGAGCCCCGCAAAAGACAAACGCATCCTTCCTTCAGGTCGCCAATTTCGAACTTGCCCGCCGCCAAATACAGTGACCGGGAATTTTCTTCAGCCAATAACGCCAAAGTAGCGACCCGAGTATATAACATAAAAACTACTAATGCTGTCAGCTGTCTCAGTGGCTTTGTATTTTTATTCTGAGGTTAAGGGTTCAAGTCCTTTCAAAACATGCTTCTGATTTTTAGATATCTGTGAGTCGAAGTTGTACGTACTAGGTTAGTGCATTTACTGCATCGGATCCACAGAATCCATCATTCATTTAAAATGAGCTCCAGAATGACTGAAGATGTTCCAGGAAAAAGTTGCTTATTCGCGCCGCTCTTCGCTCCCATATCGGCAGGATATTAATCCGAGTCGTTGACATCAGACCCGCCACAGGCCGATAGTCAGCGGTGATATTGAATAAAAATAATGAATCATGAATAATAAATAGAATGTTAATGTTGGTGACTTACGCCATTCGTTAAAAGGATTTTATTTGACACTTGAATCGGAATCTGATTTTCCATCTTCTTCATCGTGATTTTTCAGTCATCTTGTCGTATTCTTTGGTGCTTTGCCACAGTTTTCGAACAAATTCCGAACAACGACTCGACATTTCTAGTTTAGGCCGCGAAGCATTCCGCCGTTGTAACAATTCTAGTACGAGTCAGTCACGAGATAAGGGAACAACGAACGAATCAACAAACGAAAACAAAAATTCAAGCAGACGAATGATCACGTATGGTGTCAACTGTCAAATAAGGCCACAAGACTCCAGCAGAGGTCAATTTTGGGGTAAATTAAAGCGTAGCCTACGACTCCATAGAGGCAACGGATAGCGGCATAGCGCTTGTGGAGCTCACATTGGATGACCCTGAAAAGGGCGTACCCCAATGTGTCCATTCGACAATGCAATAAAAACCCATGTGAACGAAATAATTGTTAGTGAAAAAAAGTTCCAGCTGTACGATTTCTCCCATTTAACGAGTTTCGGATCCGTTGATAAGCGTTCTGAATGAAAAGTCAAATAAGCTTGATATTTGATAAAATAAGTGAGCAAAGCGGCTATTTTTGGAACTGCAAATTTTTTTCAAACCGTTAAAAACGAAAATTGTTTATCAAAAAAGTTCCAGCCGTACGATTTCCCCATTTAATAATTTTTCAATTCGCAAACGCTGTTAATGAAAATGTCCAAAAAGCACTAAATTTGATAATTACAATTTTTGGACTTTAAAAAATGTTTCAAACCCGTGAAAACGAAAATAATTTATAAAAAAAAGTTCCAACCACACGATTTTCCCCATTTAATGAAAGTTGAGTTCATTGAAGAACGCTGTTAATGAAAATGTAAGAAATTGAAAAAATTTTTTTGACTGAAATCGGCCAAAAAATCGAAAAGAGTTTCATCCATACGATTTCTTCTAAACCTCGACGATTCCATCCGGCTTTGTGTATGGTTTTGTAGTTCATTTAAGCGAAAAATTGTTAAATGACAAAATTCCTATCGGGAAATTCAGCGACTCCAACATTCGACCAGAAAAGATGTAGTTGAGCAGTTGTAGCCCACTTAACGTTTTCTGCAAACAAAACTCGGTTTGAAAAATGTATGATTTCAATTGAATAAAACTCGCCCATCGAATTTAGTTTCCTATGTGGCGTTACCACGTGTTTCGCAGACGAAATTTCTTTAAGACGAAATTTTTTCGCTTTTCGAGAATCAATGTGTGTCTTTTGAAGTTTTGATTGCATTTTGAAACAAGTTTCTGGACTTCTGGTCTTTGAAATTTGCTGAATAGCTCTTACAAACCTGGTTCGATCGTTACGGTGTCATGTTTTTACTTTCCCTAATTAAGCAGACTGTTCGAGTCCCTTCCGAGAAATTCAATCGGGACATTGATCAAGCAATTTCAGAAGAGTTAAATTTGAAGTTTGCCAACAAAGTATGTTTCCTTTCATTTGAATCTGAATTTAGAGATATTAAAAACCAGTTCCCCTTTTGATTAGGTAGTTCTCAATGTAGGACTATGTATTGTCTTATGGGATATAACTAAAAGAGGGGAAAGTTTTATTTTGCCAGGTGATAGTGGGCATCACACAAAAGTTGAATTCCGGTATGTGGTTTTTCGTCCTTTTATGGAGCAAGTACTTGTTGGTAGAATAAAAAACTGTGACAGAGAATCTGTTCAAGGTATACCAGTAAATTTTTTCTGGATAATATCGTCTATTTGAAATATGTAAGTAATATAATAGTGTTTAATTTTTAATTTGCATTCAGTCTCATTGGGATTTTTTGATGATATATTCATTCCTGCTGAAAATTTGCAAGACACCTCAAGGTAATTTAATTCTAAAATATAATAGAAACAAACACTTAAATTCCGTCTTAGGTTTGATGAAACTGAACATGCTTGGATATGGGAGTATGAATCAGAGGAGGGAAAACATGATCTATTTATGGATACAGGTTGTTACATTTTATAAAAGCATTTTTTGAAATATACGAGAAGCCATTGTTATTTGTCTTTGAAGGGGAAGAGATTAGATTTAAAGTGGTGGCTGAGGACTTCAGTGATACAACTCCTTCTGGTCCCAGTAATGAGACCCCTGATGCCTCTCCAGATTCCAAGGAAAATAAGAAGATGTCTTATAGAATAACTGTAATAAATTCAGTTAACAAGGAACATACCTGTGATGTTGTTAATTGATTGCCCTTTTTTTGATAATTTTCAGGCGTCTATTAATGAATCAGGATTAGGCTTGCTTTCTTGGTGGGATAGTTAAATAAACTGAGATCAATTTGACATTGATATAAAATTGCCATGTATTTTAATCTGTTTTAAAATCTTAATATAATTACTTTCTAAAACTATACCCTTTCCATACTAAACTGCTGGACCCTTTCCATACTGAAAAATTGCACTGCTGGAATTCCACTGATATACACAAAATGTGTTTTCTATTGATGTTGATATTCTGAAAAAAAAAATAATTGAAAAAACAAAACACATAAGGAATAATTATTAACAGGGAATTATCCAAATAATTTTGCTCCTAGGTCATTCGAGACTAGGAATAACTATCAAACTCGTTGAGCTGTCCTCCCTCACTTTATCGTGCGGACACAAGTCCGGCATGTATCGGACCTTAGAGAGAGTAGAGTCGTTGTTTACTCTTCCTGGCCGCTGCGCACTTTATTTCATACTGTAGGCTATTTTTTTATTCAAGCGAGTCTAATCGAACAAGATTAGATGGATTATCGATGTACATAGATGAATATAATCTCGTCAAGTTCATTTTCTGGCGTAAATATTGATGCTCATTCATTCTACTCATTCTTTGTCCCATTCATGCTACCATGGGCCAAATAAATACAAATTCATCATCAACTAGCAACCGGGTCGCGTATATAGGTGGTGGCATTTTTGTATTTATTTGGTCGATGATCAATAAAGCTAACGGTCGTTGTTCATATGTCTGAATTATTATTATGACACATGTCCTAAACAATTATTTAAAAAACGGTATAACGCCCATCCAAAGATGAATACCTACTATATGACCGTACAAAGCTGAGCAAAGCCATTAATCTGGAGGGGGCAACGCTGGCACTTAGGTCAGAAGAATACTATTCGGTAAATATTTTTTCTGTATCACGGAATGAATTTTCCTTTAAAGTAATTTACGACATCAAGATCTTTTGTAGCCTCCTCACCTTAGTACCTCTTTTAATTATCATATATTGCGTAGAAAGGCGATATCGAATTCATTTGCCATAGTAAGCGCCAAGGGGGTACTAGATGTAGAGGCCAAATCAGTACTACTTAGCAATGGTGACACTTTGGGCTATTCTCATCTGGTCATTGCTACCGGAGGCAGGTAAATAGCTAGAAAAACTGTCGGGTCTGACAGCCCAGTGAACTGACAGCCATCTTTTAAAATTAATTATTAATCTACAACAGGCCCCGCCCGGTACCTTGTCCTGGAAAACATATCTGTCTAATGTATTTTTACTCCGAACACCCAGCGATGCTAACAGAATAGACGCGATTGCTAACAATAAAGAAGTAGGCTAAGTATAGGCTTTAATTAATTTCTCTGTTAAAACCCATTTAAAACATTTATTGTTACAGCATCATGTTGTAATCGTTGGAACTTCATTAATTATTGGAATGGAAGTTGCTGCGGACCTTGTAGATAAACCCGCGTCTGTCACAGTCGATCGTTGGTCGGAGTTTGCACTCCGTTCGCTCCAGGTTCGCTTATATTTTTGGTAACTAAGATAGTGAGAAGAAACTTCATTTGTTTTGTTATGTTAAACGACGGGCAATTGGTTGTAAGGCGTAAAAGTAAGGGCGGCTGTTGTTAAGATTTATTTTAAAAATATAGGTGCAGTAATCGGCAAAAGGCTGCAAGAACTACACGAAGAGGAAGGAGTTCAATTTATAATGGATGCAGAAGTGGCTGAACTGATAGGAGACGAGGAAGGAAATTTGACGGAAGTGAGTTTAAAATCCGGTCAGATGCTGAGAGCAGACCTTCTCATAGCCGGATTAGGAGTTCTACCTAGTACCGATTTTTTACTCGCAACAGACATTATCCTTGATAGTCGAGAATATATCCCCGTAGACAATAAGGTTTGCTATTTTTCGCTCCTTAAAAAATCTTTCGAATTGCCAAATATTTTATCCCTTTCTCTCTAGTTTATGAGAACAAACTGCCAAAATGTTTATGCGGTGGGAGACATTGCTTCTTTTCCATTAAGCGCAAACGAAGATAATCGAACCCCCAAAGCTCGTGAACGTCGGTCATTAACAAATGGCACTTCATCATGGCCGCACTGCTGATATGCACACCATATGATTTTCATGAAATCATTGCGAAGATTTCTTACCCTTAAAATATTTGCAGCTCTAACTATTTCGGGACATTCAAATCCCATCTAGGAAAACGGCTGTTCCTTTTTTCTGGTCATCCATGTTCGTAAAATCGGTGCGCTATTGTGGCTACGCGCCTCAATTTGATGCTGTTGTAATTCATGGTGATCTGGCTAATTTTAAA
This sequence comes from Ceriodaphnia dubia, assembly GCA_022539655.2. Classification (NCBI taxonomy): domain Eukaryota; kingdom Metazoa; phylum Arthropoda; class Branchiopoda; order Diplostraca; family Daphniidae; genus Ceriodaphnia; species Ceriodaphnia dubia. The sequence continues at coordinate 96,679 of JAKUCG020000099.1, forward strand.
TTTGTTGCTTTCATCTGTGAACAAGAAATAGTACAGGCAGTTATAGCACTTAATTTTGATCCTGTAGCTATCCAATTTGCTGCTTTGTTACAAGAATAAGGTAGAAAATTGTCAAAGTTTGATGTTTCAGATGATCCTACAAGCTGGACTGCCCAACTATAAACCATCTAAATTAAATTGCTTTTGGTGGCTATAAGTAGGCCTAAACATTTGTTGTAAGATTTTTACTGTTTCAAAACACTAAATACAAACTGACATAGTTTGTTGGTTCAATCTCAATTATTTGTCACAATTTAAGGACCTTCAAGACGTTCTTCAAGGGTAACATGAGGTCCATATGGCCTTAAATGATGTTCCTTTATTCTCTCAGCTAGCCATTTTTCTTGTTTACCCAGTTCTTTGGAAAAACCCACCTCCTGCTCCTATATATATAAAATGATAATAAAGGAACAATAACATCATTTTGCATTAAAATGTTGAATACAAATCAGTGTTTCTTACAGGACTTAGGAATGAATGTCTCAAATAAACCGTGTTCTGTTCCTCAATGGCAAATCCTTTTCGAAGTCTTTCTGCATTATCCTCCTTGTGCTGGTACACCATTCGATGTTTCCTGATGGATACTTAATTCCCACCGATTCCATTGTGTAAACTGGTTCTTCGACACTACATGAAATGTTTATAAACCTACCCCGTCCAGATGTTACCAGGTGGCATTTTCTTTCTGAGCAGGATACACGGTAGTCTGGGTAGTCTCATTTTAGCGATGAATGTGATAGAAAACCGCAAATGCAGGCAACGGGGTTCGCGACTCCTCGAGCATGCATACATAAGGACAAACGAGTGTGAGGGGGAAAAGAATTTTAGTCGTATAGAGAGGAATATCTTTTTGAATTTGTCCGATTTGTTCGTCCAGTAAATTAACTGCGATGTCCAATTCTGTTCCGATGACGGCGACTTGCGCGTTGGTGCTCACATCACCTCTATTCAGGCGGGCGGCCGAAAGCTAATTAAAAATAAGTTCCGAAACTTGGTCTCTCACATTAAGAGAACAGACACAAGAAAACGGGCACGAAAGAGTTGGCCGACAATCTTTTAGTCCGTCTCTCCGTCTGTCAGTGACTAAATACGACATTCAACGGATTAAGCCAAAAGAAGCTGAGGTTTTCGAGACAGAAAACCCCTCGTACGATTAGTAGTATAGACTCCAAGTATGCTATTGGCTGGGTTTCTTATCCAGTGATTTCCTGTGTATCTGACGTGTACGTTTTGTTTCTCTCACCTCTATCCTTCCTCGCCAATACTCGAGGCCCAGCACCGACACGTAAAGTAGCATCAAAGATGGAAGAAGCCTACACACAATAAGAAAATGTAAATCAATATCACAACCCAGCAAAGGAAATAATGAATGGTTTTCATTCTCTTCTTTTTGAACGTTGTCTGTCCGCTTTTTGAGGTGACTCGTCATATTCATGCGAGTTCGCTCTTGCTTGTAGAAATACGCTTTGTAGAAAAGTAATTGGAAACGACCGACTACGACAAACGCATCACTTTTCCCAGCTTCCCGGCTATTGATAGGCTACTACTATAGGCTACTACTAGTAGCCTATTCAGTCTCACTGGCTTCTTATTTTTATCCTGAGGTTAAGGTTTCAAGTCCTTTCGCCCCGCGTTGTTGACCTCGGAGAAGGTAATTCGACAATGAAAATCAGCAACTGCCGAGTTGCATAAAGAGGAAGTGCTTATTCGCGCGCAGTAACAACCTCTCTTCGTTCCGATATCGACAGGATATTAATCCGGGTCGTTTGACATTCGACCCGCCACGGGCCGATAATTGACCAATCAGCGGTGATATTGAGTATCAATAATGAATAATGTATAATAAATAAAATGTTTCGACTTAATATGTGAGTTCGAGCGGCTCGACAGCAAGACGGCCTTGATTAATGCGATGACCAATCACATCTTAAACGTTAAAACTTCTCAGGGGCAACCAAAGTCTAATGAGAATTTACTTGCTATATTATATTTCAGACAGTAAACTTTTTTGTACACGAACTTTAAAAGCTCAGAAATGAAAATTTGGCACTTTGGTGGCACGTCGTCTGCTTAGCAGCTTTAATAGTCGGCCTACCGGCTGTACTTTTTCGAAAAGAGAAACACAATTAAAATAATTTGGAATCCATTGAAAATTGAAATTTCTAGCTTAATTAATTTTCCAGATTATTTTCGTCTAAAAAGCTCTTACAAAACCTTTCATTTGATTATAAAAAGATTTAATGGCTTCGATTGGAATCGAACTCAGGTCTCGTCACTTTGGATTTGGTCTTTCTCCCGTCCACATCTTAGGGCATGAAATTTATATTTTTCGTTCTAAGAAATGGGGTAAAATAAAATAAAATAAATAAAATATGTGCAGCACTCCAGCATCGGTAGCGTCATGCTTTACCACATGCTAATGACTAGGGGAAATGCCTAGGGATCGGCTTAACCTAGCATCACAGTGGGTTCGGCACGGCACTTAGACCACTATGCCATCAAGGTTCTGAACAATCTAGTTTTTTTTAAGTAGTCATTCTACCCGCCCATTTTTCGCCAGCTAGGACTACAAATAATCCCCCGGAAAGGATTATATGCAATCTATCCAATGAATCAGTCGAATCGGTTCGATTGGACATTCGTATGTTCGTAGTAGTGTGAACGGACGTTGCCAACACAACCAGATTAGACCTGCCATCAGCCGTGGGCGAAAATGGAAAGGAAAAAAAAGACACTCGTTGCGCTTTTTACATGTTAATCGAAGGTGATTGACTAACAAGGGGAGAAAACAAAACGATTGTCTCTCCATTTTTTTTTTCTAACGTCTGCACTATCCATTGACTCAAAGATTCAGATTTCATTGACTTCAGATTTCACATTCAATCCGTGTGGACAACTGAATTTCACGTTGACTGAGAGATCAGAGCCCGGAAAACAGAAGAACAATAGTATACGAAAATCGGAATTTATTCCCGAGCAATTGCGTCACTCACCACAACATCCTCGTCAGTCGACGCGAGATGACGAAGCTCGACGGGGATATTTTTCCTAGAACGCAGAATCAGCATCTGGAATCTTCTCATCAACCTATCGTGTTCATCTTCTTCTTTTCCTTTTAAAAAGCGAGCTTTCGTTTAGCGTTTCGCGTGAGGTATATGTACCGAATGAAGTCGACAAACTTGATCAGATTCCCCCGCGAGGTGAGTTGGCTTCCGCTTCCCCCAGCTGCCTGATCCGCAAACACATGCTCGGCGCAACAAACAGTAGACTCGGCCGCAAAGAGGATATTATTTGATGACCGACAATATCAACGGTCGCCATTTGTTCGGACGCCTGAAGATGCGTGTAAGCCCGACTCGTAATCGTCAGCGATATATATATATACATATATTTATTTATGGTACAAGTAATATGGTACATGTAAGCAAACAGAATGCCCGTTGGCTCTATACAGCGACTAACCGTAACCGACAGCCGCTTGTACATAACATCGATACAGTTCATGCGATTGCGACATCCAGCTTGGATAAGTGGCCCATAAGAAGAGGGAGAAAAAAGCGAAGCGACGGAATCTGTTTAGGAAAAACCAACAAACAAACAAGAAAAAACTGTGCGTTGCGTGATTCGCCAACATCTAGCAGCGCGACCCTGTTTGGTGGAAACGCCAGATGCGCTGGGGACAGTAAACTGTTATGTCGCTGGCGACTTCGTTCATTAGACAACGAGGTGGATGTAGCATCATCTGGTGTCAGGATTGCTGCCGCGCTCCGCCGCTCCGGTGTAGTCGATAGATCCAATAGACAAGTTCAGTAACAGATTCTATAACAAATGAGAGGGCGCCTCTTGTATGCCGCTGCCGCTAGAGAAAGGAAACAGATATATAGACGTGATCGAGAGCCGGACAAATGTTGAGTACCGGAGGTCTCTGATGGTGGTGGCGAAAACCACCAGTTCCAGCCTCGCTTAACGACTCCGAGTGAACCCGTAGAGTTCAATCGGTCCAGCCAAATTTCAGCGTACACGATCTGGAAAAATAGAATAAATTCAGAGTGAAAAAAATCCCAAAGAGAAACTAAGAAAATGTACCGTGCTGAAATAAGCACTGCATGACTGGGCAGCCCGGGCTGCATCCAAATAATTTAAACTCAACCGGAAAATTCGGTCCCAGTAGGAATCGGCTAGGACGGAATTGATGTCCCCCGAGATCACGTCCCGAATCCGTTGATCGCCACACGACAGCATTGAACGGACCACAAATGGCGGAAGAATGGAGCAGAATTCCGGTTGAAGACGACAAAGACGGGGCAACAGGGTAGCGTAGAAAAGTGGAGCAGGAGCACTGAAAACAACAATCAGCGTGCAAGTCAGCCGGACGAGCCAGGAAGAGTCAAGAGTGTCCAGCTGAAGAAGGCGTCCACAAAGTATAGGGTCAATCCAGGAACAAGTTTTGCTGTTCTCCCTGGTGTTGGATCACGGCTATTCACGGGATTACGGGCAGAGAAGAGTACGAGACGGCCAAACATACTTCTTGGCCAACGCGGCAAATTGCTGACCTTTGACGCTGTCCCTAGCAGCTAGCGCGCCAGTTAAATTGTAGCGTGAGTTTGGGCATGACCTCTGACCATCTGACCTTGAACGGTAGCAGTGTCGGGAAACGAACGGGCAAGTCCGGTTGAAGAATGAAAGTTGTTGAATCGGCCGGCCCAAACAGCACACTTAAGGCGATGCAAACGGCTCCGGATGCAGTCGGATGACGAATCCGTTGCATTCTCCAGCTGCGACCGGCGCAGAGTCTCGTCCGTCTCTTCCTGGCTGATGATGTGTCCCATCCGGTGGACCAAAGACTAAAAGACGTAGACCAACATCATTTCTTGATGTTCCTCCATGGCGCTAACCAGCAGATCCGATACTACTGGTAAATTCACCAATTCAAAGCTTGCTGCTTGTCCGTCAATCGACATCCAGCTTCATAGGCGACAAAGAGTCCCACCAGCAGAGTATAGATCTCCCACGGACACGTCCCAGTCAAAACGGAAGGATCCGGTTAAAGGTAGATTTCTAGATTGAGGATGTGACTTTATTCCTAACATCATCATTTGGGTATAAAACTGGTGTCGACTTGTGCACTTACAGAAGTTGGTTTCTCAGGTTTGGTGATGGAACCTTGGGACGTTTGAGGGTTTTGGATGTTTCCTCATCAGACGGTATTCCACTTCTACTGGTGGTAGCAAGCAGTACTTCTTTGCTTCTGTCATTCTGAGCATTCAGTCTTTCATTCCTAGCAGCATTATGGTGTTTGTTAACGGATGAGGAAGATCCTCGAAGACTTGAAGGATTTCTGTGGCTACCCGTAGTAATTTCATTTAAAGGTAATCTATTCAAATATGCAAGGCCATACTCAGTGAAATGTGCATAAGGCAGATTGTAAGCATTTGTGAACCTTTTGTGGGAATGGGTTAAATTGGAAAGTTTCCTCGCCTGCTCTTTAGTGACCACTACATTGATATTGAGGTTGTGGCCAATTGTATCCTTGTGGAACATTCCAACCATCATTAGCTCTTTGGATGGAAGAATTTGGATCATTAGGCAGGGATTGCCTAGATGGATACGCTGGAAGATGTGAAGAACTTTTACGACCAACCTGACATAATGTTTCTCTAACAGCATCCTATAACGGCGAAAACAAAACTTCAGTTAGCAATGCCGAGGAGAGTGAAATATTCTCTCTACTATAACGTTGAACCCAAATCGTCAATTTAACACAAACTTACAAAATTTTGCACAGGATGGTCTGCTTCCAAAAGGGCTTGACGATACGATAAAAGATTGCATCATTCACTTGTGCGTGACGTTTAAAAGGGGCAAGGACGACAAAGGATATTTAAGTCGTTCAGTTTCTACCTCTGGCACGAGAGGTCGTCAAATTTTTGATCGCATGCGGGTGTATTTAAGATCGATTGTCCAGTGATCATTCAATTTAATTCATTCCTTATAAGAGGGAATTCAGTAATAAATGAATGGAAAGTAATAGAGGGATACGTTTACCACGTAAAATGTGAAAAGGAGCTATGTATCAAATTGCCTATAGGTATCTATACAGTATACAAGGTTTCCCAAAGTATTTCCCGAACAAGTAATATAAATCTCTTTAAGAACTTCAGGAAATTGCATAGAATCCCTGTTGGGAATTATATGTTGTCCTTGCAGGCAAAAAATGGGCGGAGCGAAAGACTACCCTAAAAAAACGCACTTTTTTCAGAACGATGATGGCGTAGTGGGTTAAGAGCCTGCGTCGAACACACTGTAGTACTAGGCAAATCCGATAAAAGGCATCGTCCTACATACTAAGCAAGTGGTTAGTCAATACGGCTCTCAAGTACTCAGCTGGAGTTCTACAAATTATTATTTCTTTTCCATTACATTGAAAGAAAAACATAAATATCATTTCCAAGTTAATGGACGGGCACGGGGTATAGACAAAATCTGAAGTGACGAGACCCGAGTTCGATTCCAATCAAAGCCGAAAAATCTTTTTATAACTCAATTGAAAATTTTGTGAGAGCTTTTTAGACGAAAATAGTCTGGAAAATGAATTAAGCTAGAAATTTCAATTTTTTATGGGTTATACATAATTTTAATAGTGTTTCTCTTATTGTAACTTTACAGCCCTGGTACAGCCAGTACGTCGGCCAATAAAGCTACTAAGCAGACGACGCCCCACCATAATTTCATTTCTTAAGTTTTCATTCATGAGCTCTTTCAAAGTTTTCAAGTTCTTGCACAAAAATTATTCTTAACCACAATATAGCGACTAAAACTCTCATTGAACTGCGATTGCCCCTGAGACGTTTTAACGTTTTGAATGCAATTGACCACCGCATTAATCAAGTCGCACTCACCATATTATTATTATGTTGAAACTTTTTATTTACTATGAAAATTGTTATTCAATATTAGCGCTAATTAGACCAGTATCGACCGGGTCTAGTGTCAACGACTCGGAATAATGCCGATATCGGAGCGAAGAGCGGCGTTACAAGTGATGCGTCTGTCGTAGACGGCCGTTTCTAATTATTTTCCACAACTCAAAGGAGTGAACTCACAGGAGAGATGGGACATCTCAAAAAGTGGACAGACAACGTTCAAAAAGAAGAGGATGAAATCCATTCATTTTTTGCTTTGCTCAGGGGCTATAATTTATTTCAATTTTCTTGTGTGTAGGCTTCTTCGGGCTTCTTTTCATTTTTGATGCTCCTTTGCGTCTCGGTGCTGGGCCTCGAGGAATAGCGAGGAAGGATAGAGGTGAGAGAAATGAAACGCGCACGCCAGATATACAGGAAATCACTGGATATGAAACCCAGCCAACATGCCAACATATTTGATGATGTCTATACTACTAGTACGAGGGGGTTTCTGTCTATAAATTTTTCCGCTTCTTTTGGCTTAATAGGTTGAATCTCGTATTTAGTCAGTGACAGACGAAGAGGCGGACTTAAAGATTGCCTGCCAATTAACTCTTTCGTGCCCTGTTTTCTTGCATTTGTTCAATTCTTTTTTATTGTTTCAGTTCAGCAAATGTACTAGCAAGAACCATTACTCTTCTAAAATAATTCTTCTCAGCGCTTCTCGAGCTACCTACGAGCTATAATTTGACACGAATGATGGATTCGGTGGATCCGATGCAGTCAATGCGCTAGCCTAGTACAACTTTGACTCGCAAATAAATAAAAATCAGAAGCCTGTCTTGAAAGCACTTGAACTGGACGGCAGGAAAGTT